>SZWC01010932.1:58506-75725 GCA_023375785.1 Penium margaritaceum
CATGGACGTTGTGCACTCGCGTGGTGTTGGCACTGTGTCGTTGCGTCCGTCTGGTCTTGTCATCCTGCATGCAACCGCCCGTGGCAACCTGTGGCATGTCCCTCGCCTCTTCTCTTCCTCTCCCGTCTCTGCCTCGTTGGTCGCCACAGGCCATGTTTTTGTGACGCGTACGCTTTCTCCTCAGCACACCTGCCTCTTGCACCGCCGCCTTTGTCACGTCCATCCCGCCGCCATAAACAGCATGCTCCGCACCCAGCCGGCCAAGGGCCTTGACCCGGAGACTTTCCCTCTCCCGTGCCCCACTGAGTGCATTGATTGCGCTCAGGGGAAGATTCATCGATCCACGTCTTCCTCCCGTACGTCCGCCCCCCTCAACCTGGTCCACTCGGACGTCATGGGCCCTCTCCCCACCGCGTCCGTCGGGGAACACGGCCGCTATGTCCTCACCCTCACCGACGACTATTCCCGCTACCGCTGGGTCTTCTGCCACCAGCAGAAGAGCGATGTCTCTCGGGCCGTTCAAGACTGGCTCGTCCTTGCAGAACGCGAGTGTGGCCGCCCTCTTCGCCACTTTCGCTCTGATCGCGGCGACGAGTACATGGGCGAGGCCACGGCCTTTCTCGCCTCCCGTGGCATCCACCATGAGACGTCTGCGCCCTACACACCCGAGCGCTGGAACCGCACCATGGCCGACGCCGTCCACACCATGCGCGTTGAGTCCGGTCTGTCCGATGGCTTCTATTTTGAGGCCATGGCCTACATGACCTGGGTATGGAACCGGATTCCCCACGGTCCTCTTCCCCGCTAGTCCACACCCTACCAGCACTGGTGCGGTCAGCGCGCGAACCTCCGCCCGGCTCGCGTCTGGGGCTACTTCTCCATTGTATGGCTGCCCGCCCCACATCAGGGCGGCAAGCTCGCCCCGCGTGGCCGCCACTGCACCTTCCTCGGTGTGTCTCGTCAGTCTAAGGCCTGGCAGTTCTGGGACCCGTCCCGGCAGTGCATCGTCGAGTCCCGCAATGCCCTCTTCTTCCAGGACCTGTTTCCCCGCGACCTCATCCGCTCCGGCTCGTCCGTGTCCCTCCCGTCGCGTGGGGGAGTGGTGAGTCTGTCCTCCGTCCTGTCGCTTCCGGGTGACACAACACTCCGTCCCTCTGATCCGGTAGCCCCAGTCGCATCCTCTGAGCCAGCAGCCCCAATCGCGTCCGCTAGCCCCTCCGGGCTAGCAGCGCCGGTCGCGTCCGCTGGCCCCTCCGGGCCAGCAGCCCCAATCACGTCCGCTGGCCCCACCGGGCCAGCAGCCCCAGTCACGTCCGCTGGCCCCTCCGGGCCATCAGCGCCAGTCGCGTCCGCTGGCCCCTCCGGGCCAGCAGCCCCAGTCGCGTTCGCTGACCCCTCCGGGCCAGCAAGCCCAGTCACGTCCGCTGGCCCCTCCGGGCCAGCAGTCCCAGTCACGTCCGCTGGCCCCTCCGGGCCAGTAGCGCCGGTCGCGTCCACTTGCCCCTCCGGGCCAGCAGTCCCTGTCGCGTCCGCTGGCCCCTCTGGGCCAACAGCCCCAGTCGCGTCCGCTGGCCCCTTCAGGCCTGCAGCCCCAGTCACGTCCGCTGGCCCCCTCGGGCAAGCAGCCCCAGTCACGTCCGCTGGCCCCTCCGGGCCAGCAGCCCCAGTCGCGTCCGCTGGCTCCTCCGTGCCAGGCGTCCCGTCTGCCTCCGTTGGCTCGTCAGACTCAGTGACATTTCCTGCCCGGTCGCGCTACACACGTGGCCCAGGAGGCAGCCTCCGACCTCGGCCGACAGTGCAGACCGTCGCACCGCGTCCTGTGGCGCCTCGACCCCCTGTGGCTCCACGTGTCTCCTCTACTCCCTCGGTCATGAGTGGGGACCCTGGCACGAAGGCTCTCGGCCTGACCACCTCGGCCATCATCTCCGACCTTCACCCGGGCTCTGCACTGAGCTATGCCATGCTTCATCACGAGCATCGGCATGCTGTCATGGCTGCACTCGCCCGCATCCCACCTGGAGCTCGTGATGCACACGCCCTCTCTGTCCGGTCCACAGCACGCCCGGAGGACCCAGCCACCCTACGCGAGGCTCAAGCCTCTTCTGAGGTCGCACATTGGGATGCCGCCTGCGCCAAGGAGCTTGTTGCTATCCGGCAGCACCACGTGTACGACCTCGTTGACCTCCCTCCAGGTCGGAAGGCCATTGGCGCCAAGTGGGTCCTTCGGCGCAAGTGGAAGCCTGACGGGTCCTTGGACAAGTACAAGGCCCGCCCCACAGCAAAGGGGTTTGCTCAGGTCACTGGAGTCGATTACGACCAGATCTTTGCCCCTGTCGGTCGGTTTTCCACTAGCCGGACGCTCTTCAGCCCGGTTGCCCAGCATGGATGGGAGCTGCATCAGATGGACGTGAGTAACGCGTTCTTCCATGGCTCACTGGAGGGTGAAGAGTTCTACATGGTGCATTCCCCAGGCTTCGACGACGGTATTGGGAGAGTCTGGCGGCTGCGGAAGGCCCTCTATGGTCTGAAGCAGTCGCCTCAGTGCTAGAACCAGGAGATCATCAGCACACTTCTCCGTGGCGGCCTCCAGCGCAGCACCGCTGACCCCGCACTCTTTCTCAGCCCACGAAATCAGACCTTTGCCGCAGTTCTCGTATACGTTGACGATCTCCTCATTGCGTCGCCAGACATGGCCACCATCCAGCGTGTCAAGGACTTGCTGCACGCCGCCTACCACATGAAGGATCTCGGGTCTGCCCAAGTCTTCCTGGGCATGGAGCTCGAGCGTGATCCCTCTCAGGGCATCCTACACATCCACCAGGCTGCCTATGTGCAGACCCTGTCAGCTCGCTTCGCCGAGGACCTGCCCCCTGTGTCCAGCGCATCCTCACCCATGTCGCCCGACGGCCAGGTGAAGCTGAAGAGTCTTGACCGAGCTGTTGTGGGGGAGCCAGTTGATGTGACCATGTATCTGCGGATCATCGGGTCACTGATGTTCCTGGCGACGATGACGCGTCCAGACATCGCATTTGCCGTCAACCTCCTGGCCCAGTTCTCTCAGGATCCGCGTCACCTCCACTACAAGGCCGCGATCCGAGTGCTCCGCTATGTCGTCTCGACCCCTCGGCGAGGTCTCATGTTCCGCCGCCAGCCGTCCGTCGTCGCAGTGGGCTACACCGACAGCGACTGGGCGGGCAGTCCAGATGGTAAGAGTCGCACAGGCTGGATCAGCCTGATCGGTGGCACACCTGTGTCCTGGCGCAGTGGCAAGCAGGGGTGCATTGCACGCAGCACTGCTGAGGCTGAGTACGTGGCCCTTGGCTCAGGCGCGTATGAGAGTGTGTGGTTGCATCGTCTATTGTCCGAGTTGCGTCAGTCTGCCGCATCCATCACCTTGCATTGTGACAAGGAGAGTGTCATGGCCATTGAAGACAATGACAGTGTGCATCACACTCGCACAAAGCACATCAATGTTGAGTATCACTATGTGCATTCGTTGTTGCATGACGGCAGCATCAGCATCGTGTGGGTTGAGACAGCACGGCAACTGGCTGACTTCCTGACCAAGGAACTGAAGCGGGACTCGTTCAAGAAGGCTGTAAGTTCAGTCGGCATGCGTCCGTGACTTGCTCTCTTTGTCTCTGCCTGCACTTCTGCGTGTCTTGGGGGAGTCTGTGTGTTGACCGTGTGTCTGCCCGCCCATGTGCACTACGCTTGTGAGTCATGGGGGAGTGTTGGTTTTTGTGCTCATTGTGCTCTGTTGTGTCCTCCCGGCTTGTGTACATCGGTGTGCAGATGACTGACGGCGAGACTCAACGCTGATGGAGTATTGTCCGGTGGAGCCGACGCACGCTGAGGTCGTCTCGCAATTCGCTGGAGCCTCCTCTCTCCGACGACGTGTTCAGCTCCATCGGCAGGCCTCCTCGGCTGTCGCGCTCTCGGCAGTCACTGCCACCGCAGTCACTGTCTGCATGCGTCCAGTGCGTATTGTCGTGCCTGCGTCGTCATGCGCTGCCTAGGGTCCCTGTTGCATTTTACATGGCCCTGTTTGGCAGCATAAACCATCATGGACACTACCTCGGTTCAGGCTGCCATAACTCCTTGCTACTATTTTTCTAGAAGATTCTGACCGCACGGCTGCGTTCGCTTCGTCGGTATTATGGTATGGACCACTTTTCAGGCAAAACGGACGACGCCCGGGTTTTGGGCTGTTGGCCGTCTGGCAGGCCTCACCGAGAAAACCTGCCAGCCTGAAGTTAGCTGTTTTCTGATTGGCTGATAAACTGAGTAACAAGGTCTACAGAGCTGGGGGGGGGGGCTAGAACTTGGAGTGGTCCCCCATTGCTGTTCATTCTTCATTGCTAATTAGTTACTATCAGTTTCCAGTTGCTTTCTGGCGCTAACACTAGCGCGCGCACTTCTGAGTAACAAACCCAGAGCTTCCAGACTTAGACTCTAGAGCAGCAGACTGAGGGGGCAGGTGACTTAAGCAACGAGCGTGGAAGCCCACACGCTGCATCAACAAAGCAGCTGCCCCAACCTGCTGCCTAGTTTCTTTCTATGCCCACACTACGAACGTTGTCATGCGATCAGAATCACCGAAAAAACAGCAGCAAGGAATTTCGGCTACCTAAACCAAGGCAACGTCTAGGCTAGTCCCCCATGACAATGGTGCCCGAACAACCTAAAACTCGAACCTCAAGCAAAACATGCCGATTCAATTACAACCATGCAGACAGATATGGCATAGGATGCGAGCAGACGGGATCTGCCGCGATAGTGACTGCCAACGTCGTGACTGTTGTGGAGGCCTACCGATGGAACTCAGCACGTCATGCGTCTGAAGGAATAGGCTCCACCAAGCTCCGTAGAGACTGCAACGTGCATCATCTCCACCAAACAACACTTTAGCAATGTCGTGTCGTGCCTTCATTCATCTGCACACTGATGTACACAAGCCGAGAGGACATTACGGAGCACAATGACATATGTGCGAAAACCAACAACTTTCTACGGGCTAATTACGTAACGGGAGCATGGCTCAGAAAGTAGGCATTGTGGCACGTGTACGCGGGGGATGTTAACTTCCTTCACATGTCAATCAACGACATGTACAGTCGTGTACATCCACTCTACTCATGTGACAGGTCGTCGACGCATATGTTGGAAGTTCGTCGACCACTCATAACTCTATGCCCTCTTGCCTCTCACATCCTGCACACATTCTGTACAGATTGAGTAACAATGGTCCCACCTGGGGAAACGCCCAACATGCCCATTCTGGATGAAGTTGGTGGCGTTCCAGCCTGCTGCTGCTGCTGGACCCAGGTAGCACCATGAACACAAATGAGACCATGGCATGACTTAATGAGTTTTCTATGTGTGTAATGCGGTAGATGCTAGGGGCGTACTCTCTCACTGCCGTGCCCTGCATCATCTTATCTTGCTTTGCATGTGATGGGGGAGCTGCTTCTAACCCGGGTGTTGATCCTTAGGGGACCACCGTACCGGTTCTGACCGTGCATCGGTGAGTAGCCGCCCTCGGTTATGCCGAGAGGTCGGGCTCGATCCCCGGGTGGCGGCTCTTGCTCACCCGAGCTCTATGCTCGTGGTGAGTGAGTGCTCACCGGTACTTGTCTCGCTCGCTCCCTGTCCCTCTCTTGTCTTGGTTGAGTGTAAGACTTGCAAGCAAGTTACCGCATCAATGGCGCATCTGGCTTATTGGTGGTTGTTGCATTCTCCTACCTCACCAAACATGGACTAGGCAACCTACGCAACTTCCTAGTAACTACAGCATCAAGCGTCACGTAACGGACGACATTGGCACCGTTGGAAGGAAAAAAAAGGAGGAGGTTGGACACTTTGGCAAATGCTGATACCGACGGCAAGGGTGTTGACGAGAGGTGCTGTTGTTTTTGGTGCGATTGTCTATGTCAAGGACGATTTTCAAGTGAAAGAATTATGTGCCAAATGATTATTTGTGACAAGTCGAGGGAGTCGGGCGGACTTCTACATTGCGAAACCTTATCCCCGTGTAATACAATGGTATTTCGGTAGGGTAACATTCGCATTACACATTGAGCACATAAACATTGGACAGAGGCATTTCACTTCGCATAACCATAATCCTTTCTGAACCAAATGTACTCGGTCGACAGACAGTCGTTATCTACATAGGACTTGAATGAACATTTCACGAAAACTTTAATCGCCCAATTTCCATGTGTTTAAGAAATAAGTTCCATATTGGTATGGCATTCTAGTAGTCTTCGTATTAGAAGTGGCGCTCATTAGTTACTGCTGTGGATGTGGCATGCTTAAATTTTAAAGCGCTGGATATGATGGGTTGAAAATCTCGCTCGTGGATGTGGCAGGGTCAACCCTTCGGGCGTGTGCATGTCCTGGCTATTAGCCATCTGCCCTTACATTTAGTGTGAGGCTGGTTACTGTTGAAATGGAGAGTTGGGTGGAATTTCCCAACTTGAGGGTGCTTGGCTGGTTTGGATGGTGGAAACATCGATTTTCGCATGAGAGAAGACATTTTCAACAGTTTTTGTCAGTATTTTCCCAAAATCCTACCGGCAGTCAATGTAAAATTTGTGTGTACATCAGACATGCGCACATCCAAGCATGTGCCTCGGTGGAAAAGATCCTTTTTGTCATCAGATCCTTTCCGTCGTGGCCCGATCGAACGGGGAGACATCCCCATGCCACTTCCCTTGCGCACAGCATGGCCCAATAGCGGTCGTGCTCTGCACAGGCAGCTCAACCAACTTCGCCGACTGAAACGAGCACCGGATATGTGGGTCCCGAACACGCGACCGAGAAGGTGACTGAGGGATCCGCGCAGCATCGCTCCCTGGCTCTCTGCCGCTCTCAGCCGCTCCCAGCCGCTCTCAGCCGTAATCAACGGAGATCAACGAAGCACCCCGGCGTCTCTCGTCATGGCAGCGCCCTCAATCACGGAGACTAATCCACGTCAACGCGGACAATCCCACAAGACAAGACATCCACCGATCCACACGCCAGCTGTTCAATCATCTGCCGACTCGTCCAGACGCTCGGGGCCCCATCCATCGACGTCATGCAGCCCGCGAGACCAAGCTCGCCGCATCCAAGGATGGAGAACACATCTCCTAATCTGCACGGTCATACTAATGTGGCTCCATGCATCCCTGGTTGAGCACGTGGCTGTATGTGGTGGCACATATCTGATGAGTTCCAACAACACGGAGACAATGATCAGCTGGAGGGATGGGCTCATAGTCATTTCTCTACATCTTGACACTTGCAACCATCATGTATCACATTGAAGTGCCATGGACAAGCACAACATGCCCCAATCCGCAGTATCTCGAGAAGGCCAGCCCTACGGTTGGCTACGTTTACACCTTCTCCCCCCATGGGCAAAAAAATCGAGTTTCAAACGCCCCGGCCTCTACTTCAGTAAAAATCACCTGGGGAACCCCGGTTCAAACAACCAGGCTCCACGAAGACCTCCAAAAAAATGGGCAAAAAAGAAATGGAAAAAAAAACGGAAGCCCGGAGGCGCCTGAGTAACCAAGACAATCCCTGGCGACATTTTCCTTGTGCCGCCACCCAGCTCCCACCCCCCACCCAAGCTTCTCAGTCTTTAACCGAGGTGAGTCTTGCATTGTCTCATCACTCAAGGACAACTCACCTATTTTCCGTCAGTACCTCTGCCAGCAACCTTCGTTACCTCTACGGCCTCTGCAGCCACCAACATGGCTACAGGTACGTCCCCTTACACCCCCATCGCAGGTCTTCTCCTTATTTCACACCGATTTCCCTTTGGCTCGGTACCCAAGTTTTTTCATAACCGCCCCATACGCAAGTATGGCAGGCCAAGCTACCCGAAATCTACCCCCAATCCCACATACCACGTACAATCATACGGTCGGTTCCGCTCAATCCCCGCACTTCAGTGTGGTCGGTCTTTCTCGTTCCGGTCCCATCGGCTTCGGCCAACCACTACTCACCCCTGATAAACCATCCACAAACTCTACATCTATCAAGCCCCTTCCTTCAGAAACGGCATACCACCTTTTTCAGACCAGCGGTCTAACCGACGCTGTCCCTCTCCTCTTTTGTACCACAGGTCCGTCAAACATGGAAGGTGTAAGCATTGACAATGACAACTTGACAATCAACGGCCTCGCAAGAACATCAGAAGTGACGGCACATTTCTCAGCCTCGGCAGGAGGTAATTTCCCTGTGCATAAACAGCCTAAAGCCTCCAAAACCAAGTCCAAGCGCAAATATGTTTCATCAACTGAATCCTCACCTGAGACAGGTTGGTCTCATTGTACATGGACTGCCTTTTCTACACACATCAGACACCTAATCACGCGTCTCCTTCACTTTACAGGCACTACGGCGGGTGCTGGGCGTAACGCCGACACAGTGATTCTCCCTCATCCCGTCCAATCAACCTTCGTCAAAACGCCAGAAGTCAACGCAATGGGCTCCGCCCCCTCCTCAGGCCCTGGCACACCAAGGGACTCGACCGATGGATCGTCTAGCGGCCTCTCCAGTGAATCTGACATAAATCACACCAATCCGGATCCCCTCGCTGCCAACCGAGCCCCACCCGCCTCTAGGACCCCGGCAATCACCGGTTCTGTGACGGATGTTGAAGCAGCCCGCAGACAACTCCTTGCCAAGGGCATCATTCAACGCCGACCAGTCGCCCACAAGGCAAGTATGGATTTAGAGGGAGTGACGAAGAAGTTTAGCCAACTTTTCTACCTGACATTCCCCAACGCATCCGCGAACCTTGGGGACCGTATTGCACACTCATTTCTGCTGATGCTACACCGTCGTTACCCGGCTGACGTTCAGGAAACCACTCTGACCTCTGCTAAGATTTTCTCTTCTGTGACGGTTTTCCGCGGGAAAGTGCTGATAGCAAAGTACTCGGTTCAAGTGGATGATTACGAAGGGACCATCCCCTGTCTGGCAGTCGCCCACTCGCCATACATCTACAAACCCGGAGGTTCGTCGACTTTTCAAACAATGCCAGCGCAAAAGAGTGAGAACTCTTCTAACGACTTTGCTTGTAATGACTTTACAGATCATGAACCTCGTGTGGAAGTGATCTTGACTAAAGTCACGTGCCCGGCCTTTGAAGCTTACAAACTGTGTTACCCTGACAGGATGACCCTCTCCCTCTGCAACTGTCCTGCCTTCTACCGCTTTGAGGATGTCAAGTGGTTGCTCTCGATCTACACCCCGGATGGCCGCAGCAAACCTTACCTTGCAGATGTTGAGCATCTTCACCGCCACGTCCAACCCCTCACTGGCATTACCACCTCGACCATCCTTGGCATACCAGAACCTCACCCTGAAGACCCAACCTTTCTCGATGTGGTGCCAGTTTTCATCCCTCCCAACTGCACAAAAGAAGTGATGCTGAATTTCTCTGGTCTGGTGTGTGATTTCTGTGCGAGCAATCACCATGCTGAATACCACAACATGTTCCCGCTCTCCCGCTCACAGCCACTGACCGGTGTACGCACTATCGCAGAGGTTCATCATCATGCTGGTACGTTTCACCCTCCCAACCCATCTCCTTTCCATCAACCCACACAATTAACATTTGATGTTTTGTGTCACAGAACGCCATATTGGCAACACGCTCTTCGCCCCTCTCTGGCAAACAAACAAAGGGATCATTTTTTCGAACGCCGGCAAGAAGATAGAAAAGCATGTTTGCAACTGCAAATGCTGTGGGCAGTACCGCGGGGACTCTCTCGACGAGCTATATGATCACATCAACACACGCACCCACGACATGGCTCGTGCAGCATATCTGGCCAATCCCTCTCAAGAACATCTGGTGGTGAACGTCAACAACGATCTCGCCACCCTCAAAAAGAAGTTCGTGTTGTAAACCTCTCTCAAGGTACATCTCGTTTCACAGACCGTTCCTCTCCTTCCCCTCTCACTCGCCATGCATACTCTAACCCCATCTCTCTCATGTTCAACCCTTACAGACGCCTCCATGGCGGGAAGCCAAGTCTTGACCAATCGCGGTGGCCGCCAGAGGACCCGAGCTCCTTTTCCTTATGGGTTGAATCAGGATGCCAAGTCAGTACGACAACTTTTCTACAGCACAGACCCACCTTCAGTAGTTGTCAACGTCCACGGGAACAACCTAGCCCACATTCTACTAGTACTCCTTTCTCAAGTCTGGTTAGCAGTAGGCAGTCCTTAACCTGGCCAACGTTCCCTTTCTTAGAAGAGAGCAGTCTGTGTGCGGAATTTTTATCTGTTGCTGTGGAGACATTTACACTGCTATGTGGATGAGATTTGGTTCCGAAAATCACATCGCAACCATCAGACATTCTTGCCCCTTTCTATTACACACTTCCCCCTCAACACAGAACACTGCCTACTCCAAGAAAGGCAAACAGAATCCCGAAGAACAAAAACTATGACCCAAATAGAGTTCTTTGGTTTCTACCTTTCACTACGATCTCCCCACCCTTTGCTCATCCCTCTTGTTTACACTACCCTCGAGAAGAATCTCAACCCCACAATGGCCCTTCACATCACAATCACAGACACCATAATAGTTCCAAAACAGGCCCTTGGGACTCGCTAAGTAAAAACTTTATCTGGAGAATCTCAACACTAATGGTGATCCTCTCCCTGGACAAGAAACAATACAAAGCAGGATACTTCATCCGCTTCCTCCACTTATCCAAGCTACACAACCAAGGCCTCATGAACCCTGATAACTCGGAACCGAAAAACTCACACAAAACAGAAAACATATGCAAGTACCCTCATCTCACTGAGTATCCTGCCACTATCTCAACACTGGTGCCATGGCTCTTCTGTCTGGCATGTTTGTACCCCACTACTCCACCCAACACACACTCATCAACGCCGGTTAGCACGGGACCAAGTCTCACACTCACGCCCAAGATCACACCCAGTCCTGATAATCCTACCCGCCCGGAAAACATAAAACCAAAAGGACACAACTAGGAATGTCCCTCTGGACTCCCACGTCAATGCCATAACCTTCCAACCTACCCCTCATGCAGAAGTATCACACCAGATACCCCCTACAGATCCAACACTGCAAACTAACTCAACACCATGGTATGAACACCCTCACACTACAAAATCAGCAGCTAAACAATTTCATCAAGATAACCCACCCACGTCACGCACATCACCATCCTCTGCAAAAACTAAGCTTGCTCCGACCTGCACACCAGTCACCCCCCAACCCAACAAAAGGAAAGGTCCTCATCAGAACAACCTAGCCTCAAGGAAGAAAATGAGACGGACACCCCTATCTGAGCAACACAGACAACAAAAGACTACAACCTCTCTCTCCAATAACAAGAAATGCAAGGCAGTGCCAACCCTAAAAGAAGATGACTCACAGTCCCGTCCCTTCCAAGAGCAATTCAATGTCCTCTCTTTCAATGTCAACAGCTTGACAGGGCAGCAATAAATCCCACACCTACTAGCATTCCTAGAGTCCCACCAACCATCTATTTGTCTCCTGGTAGACACCAGACTAGACACACCGAAAAAGATATCAACCCTAGGAAAAAGGCTTAAAAAATGGAAAGTATTAGCCTCCATCTCAGACTCAGTGCACACAGGTGGCCTCACAGTCCTCTTAAACCCCAGGAAGGTATCTCACGTATCCAGTCGGGACACAACTTCCGGGAGGATTGTGCAACACACCCTCAAAACAGGCAGTTTCACTTTAACCTTCACGGGAGTATACGCTCCACCCAATATGAAAGAACGCAGAACCTTTTGGACTTTCCTTGATGACTTCCTATCCAAAAATCCTACAGACATTCTCACGGGTGATTTCAACACAACCTGCTGGGATGTGGACAGGTTTCCAAACAAAACATCCCAAGACTCGCGTGTCTTTTTACAGTCCCTACGAGATAACAATCTACTAGACTCCTTCCGGAACCTTGACCCTCTATCACAAGTCTTTACCTTCTTCTCAGCCTCCCACAAAACATCATCACGAATTGATCAATTCTAACACAATGAAAAATTCAACCAGCACATCCAAATGGTGACGCACGTCCCAATCCCATCCACACTTTCTGATCACATCTCTGCGCCCGTGTTAACAATCCTTCACAACTCAAATGGCCCAAGTGGAAAAGGGCTCTGGAAACTAAACACGTCGCTCCTCAACCGGCCCAAATGCAAACAAATCCTTCAACAGAATCACTCACCCGTATGGGAGTTTTTTCTAAAAGCCATTCAAAAGCAAATTCGTCGGTTTAGCGTAGAAGAAAACAAACGATGCACCAACACGATCAAAAAGACAGAGGAGAATCTTCAATCAGCCAAACAAGAGCTCTACTCCAACCCAAACAACACAAGCCTGCAAAACCATATCAGAAATCTCGAGAACTCGCTCTCCAAATATGCGCTCTCCTCCCAACCCCACCTTCATAACATGGCCCATCTTAACTATGTAGAAGGCTTGACAAAACCTTCCAAAACATTAACCAGTTTCATTAAAGCAAGGAAACAAGCAGTATTGATCATAGCCCTAATAACAAAGGACAACGTCATTACAAGTGACGTCAAATCCATGCAACAAATTGTGTCCAATTTCTACCTATCTCTCTACACCCCACCGCCAAATGCTCTACAAAGACCCCCCCTTCCATTTCTTCCTCAAGTACCCAGTAACATGCTTCATACTCTCATCGCCCCTATCACACTAGAGGAAATACAAACAGCCATCAGGACATGACCAAAAGGTAAATGCCCAGGGCCAGACGGCTTACCAAGTGAATTCTACCAAGCCAACCCTCATGATATCCTTACCAGGCTACAACGACTCTTCCAAGAATGCCTGGATGACCCCACTAGTCACCCCACCTTCACCGATTCTGTCACATGCCTCCTTTTTAAGAAGGGAGATCATACAGACATCGGGAACTATAGACCAATATCACTCCTAAACTCCAGCTACAAAATCCTGGCCAGAATTCTCGCATCAAGACTTAGAAAAATTCTGCCACATATCATTAGCCCAGAACAAACTGGGTTTGTACACGGTAGAAACATCAAAGACACCCTTTCCTGTATTTTTGACCTCCAACACTGGTCACAAAACTCGGAAGAAAATCTCACGTTTGTCCTCGCAGACTTTGAGAAAGCATACGACACACTTCTTTGTCCCCACCTCTACGCAACAATGGAAGCCATGGGTTTTCCAGCATTATTTATTACCTAGATCAAATCCACCCTTACAAACACACGCACCAGCTTCCTCATCAATGGTCACCAATCCCCTCAAATCACAACCCTCACCGGAGTACGTCAAGGTTGCCCGCTAGCACCACTCCTTTTCATTATTGGCATGGAACCCCTTAACCAACTACTCAGGACAAAAATACCAAAACCTATACGCACCAAAAAACCCATGCCCACCTTCGGGGCCTATGCGGATGATACCACCATTTTTGACAAGGATCAAGAAGCCCTGGACACGACATCTGAGATACTAACAGCTTGGAAGGACCTAACCGGCCTCAAAGCCAACGCATCAAAAACCTTCATTCTCCCCGCAGGACCTAACTCAGAAACACTAGTAAACACAACATATCAACACACTACCCAACCACGAGTGCTAGATTTTTTCATAGACCAAGACATCACATCGCCCGCGATGTGGGAAATCATCAATATCCAAATTTAAGAAGCCATAGAAGTCTGGAGGAAGTACCACCTACCGCTCCTCACCAAAGTCACTGTCATCAACATGTATCTCACACCCAAGTACCTCTACAGATCTGACATATGCCCCCCATCGCCAGACATCTTAACCCAACTTAAAAACTCTCTCTACAACTTTCTCTCCGGAACAGAAAAGGACGGCAAACTACGGTTTGTCAACAAGAACCTCGGTATCACACCCCAAGATAAGGGGGATCTTGGCATGATTTGCCCACAAACTCTAACAGCCGCACAAAGCGCCCAAAGAGTTTACAAACTCCTACGATCAACAATAGAACAATGGAAAACTGTTGCCTCTATGTCCAACAGCTTTTAAAAAATGGGTCACTTCTTTCTATCTCACCCAGCAATCCTAAGAAACAAAAGGGTTCAACGCTCAAGATGGTTCGAATGCCTAAGCAATTTCATCAAAACTAACCCAATAATCCTCCCGCCCACACTAGTCAGGCATGAAATCTTAGAAGAGTATGTAGCCTTCAACAGGTTCCTGACGAAACCCAACGGCACACCTTTCGGAGTCGAACACAGAGAATTCTTCCTCTATGAAAGAGAAATACAAATCAAACATCTCTTCCCCATGGAGGGACAACTATATACCACACACTACACCCCTCTTGACCCTAAGGCCTTCACACAATGTGAAAAAACCACGCTTAACAGAATAGCTTGCCCCAGTCATGGGTGGACTGCATAAGGCACATAGACAACTCAACGACAGATCAACTTGAGTATTGGTGTCTCACCAGCTTCTCTGATAAAACACCACACTTCCTCTACAGACTCACCCGCCAGGATGACGAATACACAATCAAAACTGTCAAGGTCCTGCACGACCTAAGCATTATTGAAACGGACAAACAACCCATGGTCATCCACGACATCAGTCATCTCACCCCAGTTCACACGGAAAACAATCACTTTGTAGGATATGCCAACGATGTACTCCAACCATCCTGGAGGTTGGGCTCTAAACAACCCAAGCTCATGGGTCTCTATAAAATCCTCCTACAACGCCTTGAACCAGTTGTCTACCCCAACAAATGCTTGGAGGAAACCGGATCCATAGTCACAACCAAGACCACCACGACAATCATCAAATCAGAGATTTTACCACCAAAGGAAAAGGAGAAACTCCTCAAAATCTTGATCTTCTGCATCCATATGCCCACTTTGCAATCTTTTTCGAGAAACAATCATCCACGCTTTTCACACATGTGAAAGGCTGCAACCAACTCTAAACAAACTCCAACACTGCCTCCTACTCATGTATAATGTTCAACATCCACATCCTTCCATTTTCGACAGCAATCACCCCCGTTTCCCTATTTGGCGCCTCCTGCACGTAACCGTCTTCACAGAATTATGGACATACCGATGCCACATCTCACTAGACTATCACAAGAGCTTTACAAACCCAACTGCATGCCTGGCCTCTCGCATCACTACAACGTTCATTAGAAACATGAACACTAATGTATCATCCCTACACAAAAGCGGGAAAAACATGAGCCTAAATAAATTGCTTAACTTACTAACCACAAACCCAAAAATAGCCAAAATAGATACCAATATATCCCCACCAGTTGCAATTCTACACCCTCAACTAACCACTATCTGGAACAACAAACCAAACAAATCGGGGGGCTGGGTATTTCAGAGTATTGTGTAAAAACAAGCTCTGAACCCCCTTTTCACTTGGTTACGACCTGTGGAATAGATATCCTTGGTGGTGGAAGTTTAGTGGGTGACCGCTCTTTTTAAAGAGGGGAAGTCCCACATAACCCTACGGTTACTTAACCGATGGGTACCTACACTGGTGTAACTTCGGTTATATGGAGCACAGTCCTGCTATAAGCTCCCACTGCAATGGTGCCAGCAAAAGGGTGACCACCCCCAAGGCACATCTATTGCCGCAAACAAAGAAAAAAAAACCTAGTGGGATTCGCTGCACGCAGGCTTACATCGGGGTTACGTAGTAATAGACTGAAGCCGGGTTCAAACATGTTATCTGCCTTGGAATCGAGTTTTGCTCGACCTTCCCCTCCTGTCCGAGAAGTCGTCGTCGGTGAATTCAAGTGCTTGCTTGCGATGTCCGGTATCTATTTCGGAAAAAACCCTGGTTGCTACGCGAAGTCTGTCCGATTCGCACGAATTTCTCGGACTGGGAGTCGCTTCCGCAAGGAAAATCGCGTTCAGAGAGGGGTTGTCTTCCGGACGCGATAGAAGTGCTGAAAAGATACCTAGAAAATACTCGATGGGCTGTCGGTGGACAGAAACACCGACCGCAGACAGAATTGCCGTCGCGGAAGTCCTTGTGCAGCGGATTTTGTGACGTAAGCGCTGATTCTTGGATACCGAACCGATTGCATAGGGTTACTACGTAACCCCAAAAAAGCCGACTGAAATGAGCTTTTGGTCGAATTGCAGAATTGGCCGCACGTGGAAATGGGTGACAGAAATTTCACCCAATTCATCGAGCCATTTAATTCTGACACTATGTCCTCTAGCTCCTACACAACTCTATGCAACTCACACTGTCGCTCACGTGTGTGGGTGAGCGCAATGGTTCCCAACTGCGGCCATCTCTGGCCGTTGTGTGCTGCCTGTGGTGCATGCCGGTTGTGCCGGAGCGTGAAAGAACTGCATGCAGTTTGCAACAAAGAAGGCAGCGAGTCTTGCTTGCCGTTGCATAACCAGCCAGTAATTGTAAGAATTTCCAAAACAAAACTCGCCAAAACGACCCAACCACTAAACTCAAGCGAGCGGAGCCAGGAACGTACATAGCAGCATCCGATTTGGTTGGAATCGTGAAATGAGTTCGTTCAACCCACGGTCCAACTGCAACCAGCCACACCCTTGAGTGGCGGCGACTTGTGGCAACTTGTACATGTCCTGCGAGGCTGGCAAAGATTCGCTTCAGGCTCATGCAGTAAACCTACTTGAGGTCCTATTTTAAGGCTTGCATACAAGAAAACTACTTTCAATTTTTATTCCAGCCTGGAATTTAGGAATCACACCATTCATTGCACTCTCGACCTTCAATCGCGTTTGCAGTAGCTTTGAACCTAATCGGTCGATTTGAGGGAGGATATGGATGGGATGCCATGATTCCGAAATGTGCGATGTCTTAGCAAAAGGGATTCGGCAATCGCACGCTCCTTTAATGCTACGTTGTCCAGGTCGATTTTCTTTTCCGTCGTATAGAAATCCAAAACTCTTTCCCCCTCATTTCCTCAATCCTTCCATCCATGCATCTTCTCCCATTATCTTACTCCACGTATGCATGCATGTCCATCATCAAAGTTTCCTCATATATTTCTCTCTTGCACACAACCCGCCCCCCCGCGCAAACACAAACACACACACACACACACCAACACACACACACACACACACACACACACACGACCTCATAACTGACGGTGATGTACTGCCGCCTCTTTTTTTCG
>SZWC01010933.1:19468-37728 GCA_023375785.1 Penium margaritaceum
CTTCCTCACGTCGTCCCAATCCCCTGTCAGTCCATTGTGGAGAAAGGTCACGAAAACAGGCTGAGAGACCGGAGCGTCTGTCATTGCAAGCTGATTGGGAAGTGACTTCGCTCTGTTGATGTAGGACTCGGTGTTGTTGGAGCTGTTGAGGTTGATGTGCGACAGTTCAGTTAGGAGGTGGGACTTGAAGCTAGAGTCGCCGGACATATAGGTCCTTAGCAGGTAGGACCAGGCTAGGCGAGCAGGCTCAGCAGTCTCCTCGTACATCCGTATGGCCTGCTGGATGCGAGGAGTCAGATGATCGTATAACACCATGAAAGCAGCTTGGATAAAGTACGTGAACTCTCCCACCGCGCTTGACAACGATCCTGGAGGCGGAGGCGTGTAGTAGCCGTTGTAGAACTTATAGATGCCGTGTATCTGGGCCGCTTGTTTGAACTTGTGCACCCAGTGCGGGAAATTCTCGCCATCGAATTTGTGAACCTTGAGCTGGTGCAGATGTAGTGAGGCTGCTGCTTTAGGCACGCCGTCCTCCAGGCCTTGGTACGCTTTGCCTTGTGCTGCCGCATGTGGGAGTGGCACAAAGCCTTGTGCCATTGGCTGCGGCCCGTGTGGTGGTACTGCTGCTCCTGCATGAAATGGTGCTGGTTGTTCTGCAAAGGGTTATGGTCCTAGTTCTTGGTTCATCTGCTGGTAGTGTGCCATGGGTGGCACCATCGGAGCTGGTTGTGGCTGTTGAGCCACAAACAGCTGTGGTATGCCTCCTTGTGGTGCTACTGTCGGCTGCACTTGTAGAGGCATGGCTGGTTGCACGACTTGAGGAGGGCTTACTTGAGGCAAATGTGCAGACGATCCTTGTGAACCATGTTGCCATTGCATCTGCTGCTGCTGTTGCTGAAGATGCTGTTGTTGAATTTGCTGTTGCTGAGCCCATGCCAGCTGCTGCTGAAGTTGTGCGATTTTGGTTGCTTGAGCCGCATGTGACTGTTGTAGCTGCTGCGTCTGCGATGCTTGAGCTACATGGGTAAGCTGCTCCTATTGACGTAGGAGCTCTTGAGCGGCAATCTGCTGCCTCAACGCCTCCCTCACTTGCTCCACAGCTTGACGTGCTGCGACTTCTTGTTGCGCCATACGTTGCGCCTCATCAGCCAAGCGTTGCGCCTCTGCAGCTTGGCATTGTGCGTGGTCTGCAACATGGCGCCCCTGCTCTTCGCCCATACGCATGCCATGCAAAACGGATTGGTCATCAAGTGCTGGAGAAGCTGACTAAGCGTTCTCCTCTTTCATGTTGCTCGTGCTTCTGTGCAGGTGGAACGCCACTCACACGCGTGAAGTGGCGTCACCTCCGCCTCTGGCTCAGCACTTGTACAGGGCTGGTGGAGAACGTCTCCACCACCAACGTAGTCTGCTGCTACTGTTGCTACAAACTGCTGAGAGCACCGCCTCTTGCTCTGATACCATGTTGATTTTGTGAGACAGGCAGCAAGGGCTAGGACCCTTGCTAGTAGGATCTTTGGGTGATCAGCAGTGCAACATGTACAATAGCAGGACAAGGGTTGGGAATCTGGACTGAAATCTTGATTGATGCAAAGTACAAGTATGGTACATGGAATATCCTAGCCAAGCTAGGCTAGTACAGCTCCTGCCCCACAGAGGGGCAACGCCTTGCTAGGCCCTCCAGGCCGTCGTGGCAAGGGTCTCGGCACAGTCTTCAGGTTGACTGGCCTCCAGGGCAGCCTCCACCCAGGCCGGCAGGCCTTCCCAGGCTTATAGGGGCCTTGGAGGGATCTCCAGCAAGGTCTTGGTCAGGGCTCCAGAGTCAGAGGCTTGAGCAGAGCTGAGTGCTTGCAGAAAGCTGAGATGTTGAGATGAATGTGAACTGAGAGGAGCTTCCCCTTTTGTATTTGTGGACCTGGCAAGTTGANAGCGTCTCCACGTAAGATTCGTAGAAAGTCTGGAGTCGAGCGGGCTCACTAGACTGCTTCGTCTCCCAAGCAGAGCGCGTCAGGTTCTCGAAGAAGATAGCGTCTCTGCTAGTGATGATGCTATGGGAGTCTATGTCGTAGAACTCCCATCCCTTCATGTTGGGGCTTTGGCCGAGGAAAACACCCCATGTTGCTTTATCTGCCAACTTGCACCGACGCTCCTTTGGGACATGAAATAGTGCCATGCACCCAAAAGTGCGTAGCATGGCGATGTCCGGCTTGTCATCATGCCATGCTTGGAATGGTGTCATGCTTGGTAGCGACACGTGTGGCACGCGGTTGCGTACCCACACTGCTTGCCGTAGTGTAAACGGCCACCACGAGTTGTCGAGCTGCGCTCTTAGCAACATCGACTTCAGCGTCTCTTGCATTGTGCGATTAGCTCTCTCTGCCACGCCATTCTGCTGCGGAGTGTATGGCGTAGAGAACTGTTGCACGATGCCGGGATCCTCCAGTTGTGTGGTAAACTCTATGCTGGTGTACTCGCCAGCACCGTCTGAGCGTAAAACCTATAGTTTTCTGTTGCTTTGCCTTTCGGCCATTTTGAGCCACTTGAAGAAGCATGTTGGAGCTTCGTCTCTTGATCAAAGAGGATAGCTCCACACCATCCTTGTGGCATCTTCTAGGAAGAGCAGAAAGTACCAATGTCCCTCGTAGAATGTGGCTATTGGTAGAGGTCCACATATATCAATGCGAACCAGCTTCAGCTTCTGGCTGACGTCGCACTTTGTTGCCACAGGAAACATCTGTCGTGGTAGTTTTGCCCGCACGCAGTCTTCACAAGGCTCTGCTGTATCCTTGCTGCCACTTTCTTTGATATCAAGACCGTTGACCTGTTCGTACTTTTGCATTGTCTGTACGATTTGATTGCTGATGTGGCCGAGCTGTTTGTGCCATAAACTGAGGTCTGCGCGAGAAACCTGGTGGAGACTAGCTGCGGCGAAGGGCGTATCTGGCCCTTTTGTTGGAGCTGGTGCTGCAAAGTCCAGCTCAATCATGCCGTGTGGAAGAAGGCAACCTTCAGCGAAGGTCTCGCCTTCACGGCTCTTCAAAGTGACATGTTGTCCATCGCTGACAATCCGCGCACCCCTCTTCATCAGCTGCCCAAGTGACAGGAGGTTCACCGCGATCTCAGGTATGTACAATACGTCCCCAAACTTGACCTGGGCACCGTCGTACTCAGTCACTGTCATCTTTCCTTTGCTCTAAACAGGCACTTGCCGCTTGTTGGCCACCGTGACGACGCCTTTGGAGCAGGGTTCCAACTCGTGAAGGCAAGACTTGTCATGGGTGATGTGCGAAGTGCACCCATTGTCAATGTACCACACATAGGTGGAGCGGAGCAGCTCATCACTCTGCGCTGGTTGAGAGCTAGAATACTGACCCAGTGTAGTCGAACTGCTTCTCCTCGCCTCCATCTTGCTTCTTGGCCTTTGTGTTCTCGCCTTTCTCTGGTTGCTTCACCTTATTGCCAGATACCTTCTTCTCCCCATTTCCTCCTGAGTTGTTTGCTCTATAACGTTGTTGTCGCCTTGCTTGCTCCTCATCCCACATCCTTTTCCTGCACTCCCTCTTCATGTGCCCAATCTTCTTGCAATAATGGCACGCAACTACAGGATGTGACCCTGCATTCTGGTCGCGTGCACTTCGGGTGCTAGCGTTTGGTTCAGAGTGGGCGGACAACTGGGTGGATGCGGAGTTCCTCGTGGACTCGGTGTTCCGTGAGGGCTGAGTAGTGGACACGGCAGCGCTCACACCTTGGTAAGTTGCATTGCTCAAGATCCTCTCCTTTTCTCATGTCAGCTGCCGGTCGCGTTGCTTTGTCAGAAGCATCTTGCAGACGTATGCTTTTGTGAGCTCCGCTTCATGCTTGAAATTCAGTACCTTCCTCACGTCGTCCCAATCCCCTGTCAGTCCATTGTGGAGAAAGGTCACAAAAATAGGCTGAGAGACCGGAGCGTCTGTCATTGCAAGCTGATTGGGAAGTGACTTCGCTTTGTTGATGTAGGACTCGGTGTTGTTGGTGCTGTTGAGGTTGATGTGCGACAGTTCAGTTAGGAGGTGGGACTTGAAGCTAGAGTCGCCGGACATATAGGTCCTTAGCAGGTAGGACCAGGCTAGGCGAGCAGGCTCAGCAGTCTCCTCGTACATCCGTATGGCCTGCTGGATGCGAGGAGTCAGATGATCGTATAGCACCATGAAAGCAGCTTGGATGAAGTACGTGAACTCTCCCACCGCGCTTGACAACGATCCTGGAGGCGGAGGCGTGTAGTAGCCGTTGTAGAACTTATAGATGCCGTGTATCTGGGCCGCTTGTTTGAACTTGTGCACCCAGTGCGGGAAATTCTCGCCATCGAATTTGTGAACCTTGAGCTGGTGCAGATGTAGTGAGGCTGCTGCTTTAGGCACGCCGTCCTCCAGGCCTTGGTACGCTTTGCCTTGTGCTGCCGCATGTGGGAGTGGCACAAAGCCTTGTGCCATTGGCTGCGGCTCGTGTGGTGGTACTGCTGCTCCTGCCTGAAATGGTGCTGGTTGTTCTGCAAAGGGTTATGGTCCTAGTGCTTGGTTCATCTGCTGGTAGTGTGCCATAGGTGGCACCATCGGAGCTGGTTGTGGCTGTTGAGCCACAAACAGCTGTGGTATGCCTCCTTGTGGTGCTANGTCTTGGTCAGGGCTCCAGAGTCAGAGGCTTGAGCAGAGCTGAGTGCTTGCAGAAAGCTGAGATGTTGAGATGAATGTGAACTGAGAGGAGCTTCCCCTTTTGTATTTGTGGACCTGGCAAGTTGACCACCTGAAGGAGAAGCTTCCTTTAGGTGGTTCAGGTCTGCCGCCTCTTGGGGAAGCTTCCTTCCAGGAGAAGCTTCCTGTAGGTCATACTTGTTACTGGCATCCTTGCAGGTTCAGGAAGAAGCTTCCTCATTGAGGAAGCTTCATCAGGTGTTCAAGTGCAGCTTCCCTAGGAGGTTGCTTGCTTTGCATGCTTTTCTCTGACGGCCGTTGATCTTGCCATGCTGTTCCATCAGATCCGTCGATCAGGAGTCTCTTGAAGCTTGTACCAGATTGGTCCATGCAGGTTGAAGGGCCCAGGCTCCATGCATGATGATGGTGATGTGGTGTGGACCTCATTGCCAAGGGTGCATGAGTCTTGCCCAGTCAGTTAGAGGACTCCCTAACCAGGATGGCTATGCAGTGCTGCGTAGTAGGTAGCTCCCCTCCCTGCTACGGCTAACTAGAGGCATGCGCAACCCTCTTCCGCATGCCAGCACACTATACTACAAACCAGGCCCTTTCAGCCGCTTCAGGGCTGGTTGCCAGAACTTATCTAGCCTGTACATGAGAGAATTCCCAGTAGGCGTTGTCCCGGGAATTCACCGTAAAATCCGTAACTTTCCGTATAGTGCCCCGAATGCAGTGCCATCTTCACCATATCGGAGCTTGACACCAGCGCAGTAATCGCACCTCTCAACAATATGCCCTGATCTTGAGAAATTGAAGTGTAGACGGATGTAGATGGATCATGTCTGAATGTGAGTATAGAGAAAAAATAAACTCCCTCAACCAAGTATCACAATTTGAGAGGTCTAGAAACTTCCCATCAAGTCAAATACGCTAGTGTTTAGAATTTCTTTTACGTGTCATTTACAAATCTAGTTACATGATCTTGATTCTTTTCAAGTTTACTAAGGGGTGCAATGGATACACTAGTTTTGTGATCTGATGTGGTGTACTGAAAACTCTAATGGAAAAAAGATACACAAAATGAGAGTTTTATCACAGGATTTTAGAGGGAAAGCTGTGAATTGTTTTACTGTACAGGCAAGTCCAATTGTAGAAAAAGGGCTAAACAGCCAAGATTTTCAAATTTTTGTGTGGTATGCACAAGCTAATGGGCATGGATTTTGTGTGGTAGGGACCCATAGTTATGCAACGCAACTAAACAGTACGATAGGTTGGCTTAGGCTTGACAAGGCTTCTAACATGACGCAGTGTGTGATATCTAGGTGGGGAACATCTATAAAATCACACCGTGACCAAGACTCGGTATGCTTTTTTGCTTGTGACCCGGAAAAGGTTTGTCGTAAGCCAGAATACAAGGATTATGGTGACAAGGATGTACTACTCTCACTGATCTATGAAGAGGGCTAGTATGCAAGTAGAAAAGCTATGATGATGTATCAATATCATCGATGCATAAAAATCTCAAGGATTATGGAACCAAAGTTACGGTGAAACTTCACTATGTGCTTGAGGCAACTTCTTTTCGCATGCAAGACAACCAATACACTTAGGCCATGACAATTTGAGGTGATGGCCCTGGTATTTATGAGTAATTGAGTAGGACTAAACTTTCATGTGGCAACAATTCAACACTTAGCATCTACGCAACACCTTAAAGCAAGGATGTGCATGTGTTTCCTTTGAAAACCTAAAGAAGCTTGCCAATGTTCTGCCATCCTGGATACAAATCTACCTAGAGGACAATGCTCGACCAAGACCCTTGTGTCGATGGGCTCGACGGCCTAGAAAGGTGTTACCTCTTGCGTGGGCTAGGAGCAGTAGTGAAGCTTTATGTGTAGCCTGAGTTAGGTCGTACTTGATCATGTACGGTAACTGAACTTTGGAAATCTATGAAGATTTCTTCCACATCACTTTCTCATTTTCAGAAGTCTAATCACTACATCTTTCGCTAACTTGCTACATGAAAAAAGATGTGTTACAAGTATTGAACCTTGTCATTTTTACACACCACAGACCCCAACACTGTATCCGAGAGTCATGCTAAGTGATCAATTTGCCTTGCAGTAGCAAAAGTAGACGCATTAATGACCGTTCTTCACCACCCCTTCATGAGCTTGTGGACAAGTTGGCGTCCACCCTTTCCNTACATCCGTATGGCCTGCTGGATGCGAGGAGTCAGATGATCGTATAGCACCATGAAAGCAGCTTGGATGAAGTACGTGAACTCTCCCACCGCGCTTGACAACGATCCTGGAGGCGGAGGCGTGTAGTAGCCGTTGTAGAACTTATAGATGCCGTGTATCTGGGCCGCTTGTTTGAACTTGTGCACCCAGTGCGGGAAATTCTCGCCATCGAATTTGTGAACCTTGAGCTGGTGCAGATGTAGTGAGGCTGCTGCTTTAGGCACGCCGTCCTCCAGGCCTTGGTACGCTTTGCCTTGTGCTGCCGCATGTGGGAGTGGCACAAAGCCTTGTGCCATTGGCTGCGGCTCGTGTGGTGGTACTGCTGCTCCTGCCTGAAATGGTGCTGGTTGTTCTGCAAAGGGTTATGGTCCTAGTGCTTGGTTCATCTGCTGGTAGTGTGCCATAGGTGGCACCATCGGAGCTGGTTGTGGCTGTTGAGCCACAAACAGCTGTGGTATGCCTCCTTGTGGTGCTAATGTCGGCTGCACTTGTAGAGGCATGGCTGGTTGCACGACTTGAGGAGGGCTTACTTGAGGCAAATGTGCAGACGATCCTTGTGAACCATGTTGCCATTGCATCTGCTGTTGCTGTTGCTGAAGATGCTCTCGTTGAATTTGCTGTTGCTGAGCCCATGCCAGCTGCTGCTGAAGTTGTGCGATTTGGGTTGCTTGAGCCGCATGTGACTATTGTAGCTGTTGCGTCTGCGATGCTTGAGCTACATGGGTAAGCTGCTCCTATTGACGTAGGAGCTCTTGAGCGGCAATCTGCTGCCTCAACGCCTCCCTCACTTGCTCCACAACTTGACATGCTGCGACTTCTTGTTGCGCCATACGTTACGCCTCATCAGCCAAGCGTTGCGCCTCTGCAGCTTGGCATTGTGCGTGGTCTGCAACATGGCGCCCCTGCTCTTCGCCCATACGCATGCCATGCAAAACGGATTGGTCATCAAGTGCAGGAGAAGCTGACTGAGCGTTCTCCTCTTTCATGTTGCTCGTGCTTCTGTGCAGGTGGAACGCCACTCACATGCGTGAAGTGGCGTCACCTCCGCCTCTGGCTCATCACTTGTACAGGGCTGGTGGAGAACGTCTCCACCACCAACGTAGTCTGCTGCTACTGTTGCTACAAACTGCTGAGAGCACCGCCTAGTGCTCTGATACCATGTTGATTTTGTGAGACAGGCAGCAAGGGCTAGGACCCTTGCTAGTAGGATCTTTGGGTGATCAGCAGTGCAGCATGTACAATAGCAGGACAAGGGTTGGGAATCTGGACTGAAATCTTGATTGATGCAAAGTACAAGTATGGTACATGGAATATCCTAGCCAAGCTAGGCTAGTACAGCTCCTGGCCCACAGAGGGGCAACGCCTTGCTAGGCCCTCCAGGCCGTCGTGGCAAGGGTCTCGGCACAGTATTCAGGTTGACTGGCCTCCAGGGCAGCCTCCACCCAGGCCGGCAGGCCTTACAAGGCTTATAGGGGCCTTGGAGGGATCTCCAACAAAGTCTTGGTCAGGGCTCCAGAGTCAGAGGCTTGAGCAGAGCTGAGTGCTTGCAGAAAGCTGAGATGTTGAGATGAATGTGAACTGAGAGGAGCTTCCCCTTTTGTATTTGTGGACCTGGCAAGTTGATCACCTGAAGGAGAAGCTTCCTTTAGGTGGTTTAGGTCTGCCGCCTCTTGGGGAAGCTTCCTTCCAAGAGAAGCTTCCTGTAGGTCATACTTGTTACTGGCATCCTTGCAGGTTCAGGAAGAAGCTTCCTCATTGAGGAAGCTTCATCAGGTGTTCAAGTACAGCTTCCCTAGGAGGTTGCTTGCTTTGCATGCTTTTCTCTGACGGCCGTTGATCTTGCCATGCTGTTCCATCAGATCCGTTGATCAGGAGTCTCTTGAAGCGTGTACCAGATTGGTCCATGCAGGTTGAAGGGCCCAGGCTCCATGCATGATGATGGTGATGTAGTGTGGACCTCATTGCCAAGGGTGCATGAGTCTTGCCCAGTCAGTTAGAGGACTCCCTGACCAGGATGGCTATGCAGTGCTGCGTAGTAGGTAGCTCCCCTCCCTGCTACGGCTAACTAGAGGCATGCGCAACCCTCTTCCGCATGCCAGCACACTATACTACAAACCAGGCCCTTTCAGCCGCTTCAGGGCTGGTTGCCAGAACTTATTTAGCATGTACATGAGAGAATTCCCAGTAGGCGTTGTCCCGGGAATTCACCGTAAAATCCGTAACTTTCCGTACAGTGCCCTGAATGCAGTGCCATCTTCACCATATCGGAGCTTGACACCAGCGCAGTAATCGCACCTCTCAACAATTTGCCCTGATCTTGAGAAATTGAAGTGTAGACGGATGTAGATGGATCATGTCTGAATGTGAGTATAGAGAAAGAATAAACTCCCTCAACCAAGTATCACAATTTGAGAGGTCTAGAAACTTCCCATCAAGTCAAATACGCTAGTGTTTAGAATTTCTTTTACGTGTCATTTACAAATCTAGTTACATGATCTTGATTCTTTTCAAGTTTACTAAGGGGTGCAATGGATACACTAGTTTTGTGATCTGATGTGGTGTACTGAAAACTATAATGGAAAAAAGATACACAAAATGAGAGTTTTATCACAGGATTTTAGAGGGAAAGCTGTGAATTGTTTTACTGTACAGGCAAGTCCAATTGTAGAAAAAGGGCTAAAGAGCCAAGATTTTCAAATTTTTGTGTGGTATGCACAAGCTAATGGGCATGGATTTTGTGTGGTAGGGACCCATAGTTATGCAACGCAACTAAACAGTACGATAGGTTGGCTTAGGCTTGACAATGCTTCTAAAATGACACAGTGTGTGATATCTAGGTGGGGAACATCTATAAAATCACACCGTGACCAAGACTCGGTATGCTTTTTTGCTTGTGACCCGGAAAAGGTTTGTCGTAAGCCAGAATACAAGGATTATGGTGACAAGGATGTACTACTCTCACTGATCTATGAAGAGGGCTAGGATGCAAGTAGAAAAGCCATGATGATGTATCAATATCATCGATGCATAAAAATCTCAAGGATTATGGAACCAAAGTTACGGTGAAACTTCACTATGTGCTTGAGGCAACTTCTTTTCGCATGCAAGACAATCAATGCACTTAGGCCATGACAATTTGAGGTGATGGCCCTGGTATTTATGAGTAATTGAGTAGGACTAAACTTTCATGTGGCAACAATTCAACACTTAGCATCTACGCAACACCTTAAAGCAAGGATGTGCATATGTTTCCTTTGAAAACCTAAAGAAGCTTGCCAATGTTCTACCATCCTGGATACAAATCTACCTAGAGGACAATGCTCGAC
Source organism: Penium margaritaceum (assembly GCA_023375785.1). NCBI lineage: Eukaryota > Viridiplantae > Streptophyta > Zygnematophyceae > Desmidiales > Peniaceae > Penium > Penium margaritaceum. The sequence continues at coordinate 29,702 of SZWC01010933.1, forward strand.
CAAGACCCTTGTGTCGATGGGCTCGACGGCCTAGAAAGGTGTTACCTCTTGCGTGGGCTAGGAGCAGTAGTGAAGCTTTATGTGTAGCCTGAGTTAGGTCGTACTTGATCATGTACCGTAACTGAACTTTGGAAATCTATGAAGATTTCTTCCACATCACTTTCTCATTTTCAGAAGTCTAATCACTACATCTTTCGCTAACTTGCTACATGAAAAAAGATGTGTTACAAGTATTGAACCTTGTCATTTTTACACACCACAGACCCCAACACTGTATCCGAGAGTCATGCTAAGTGATCAATTTGCCTTGCAGTAGCAAAAGTAGACGCATTAATGACCGTTCTTCACCACCCCTTCATGAGCTTGTGGACAAGTTGGCGTCCACCCTTTCCAAGGCATGCAGAACGACAAGCCTTTGTGGCATTCAGACTCCCANAAAGCAGTTGGAAAATTCACATGTTGCTGAGATTGTTGAGATTGCATGAATTCAATAGATTCTGGCATGGTTTGAGCAAGAGTTTTAGTAGAAGTAGCTTTAGTAGTCTCAACTTCAATCATAGCAATAACACTTAATGCAATGGCAAAAAACATCTCAAGCATCATCCTTGTCTGATCCTAAAGCAAGCTCTTTCCTAATTGTGCAACTAGCAATCCTTCCTCAGGTGAAACTTGTGCAACCTACCTAAGGAGGTAGGTCACAACCAATTTCAAATCAACAAGTTGATCCCATGGTGCCACTTGTGACATAATTTTAACCAGTACAACAGACACCTCTGCCACAAGCATACATGGCATAGCATGCCATGGCACCAACTGCGGCAACATTCCATGCACCAAGGGTATCATCTGCAAGGTTCCTAAATGAATCCACATGGTGAGGTATACTAAGGAATTGAGGACGTTGTGCCCCCTTCATAGTTTCCTTACAGCCGCAAAGGTCAATAACGTCCAATTTGAGAAAGAGAAAATCTTTCACAAGGCACATAAATTCAATTAGGTGGTCCAAATTCACGAAATCTAGAAATTCTACACTAGGAACTATGCACCTCCAATGTTTGGATCACCACCATAGGTGATGTCATAAAACAAGCATTTGAACCAAGCTGCATTTTATATGCTAGACAACCAGTTGAGCACTCACATCCAGTAAGCAATTTGAAGACAAAAGAACATGGCAGAGTTTGTAAAGCAAGCACAATCTTGCCTTATCAGGATCTACATGTCTTGCAACACCACCTTCAAGTTGCACCTCCAAACATCAGCCCCAGCAGCTTTAATAGCATTGGGGAATGCATCAACAAAGCCAATTCATTGCATGACCAGCTTCTACTGACAAATACACGAGTCCTTGACCCCATCTTTGTGATGTTCCTCCTCAATGGGATAACCAAAGACACGGACAACGTGTAGAATGTGATTATGTTCAAGCATGAGAGCAAGCAAATTGAAACATATATCTACAAGATATTCTTTAACAATCGCCAGCTGGCATATATAACTGTGTATTCTGACCAAGACAACACACAAAGTTTTCAGTGTTTCTCTTAGCTTTACTCACCAGTTATACAAGATTCATGCGCTGATGAAGCCGACCTAAAACTAGTCTTCTAGCCAGTCCACGTAAAAAAAAACTTGGCAATCACATTCCAGATATGAGTACCATTATTTTGGCAAGCAAGGGCACATGAAGAAGTATTACAAAGACAGTTCATGGTACGTGGAGCAAGCATGAAAGACAAAGAAAGGAAGAAAATCAGGTGGAAAAGAGGAGAGTAAGAGTAATGAAAAACACATTGAGAAGCTTGAGAAGGGGCTTGAGACATAGAAAATGAATGGAGACAAATAGAAGGAGTATGACTACATCGGTTCCGTGTTTCAACTCTCAAACACGAAAAGAAATGAGCTGAGTTGCTCAACCTACGTGTGGAACATGGATAATGGGTGCACATCCTACATCATTTTGACAAGGCCTGCCTCCACAAAATCATATCCTGGTCAAAGGGCTTTGTCTGAATCATCAATGAAAAGCAAGTTCTAGTGATAAAAAAGGGAAAAGCAATAGTGACAAGGTAAAAAGGTAACAAAGTCAAGTTTGGAGACATGTAACACATACTTGAGATCACTTTCAACCTCCTCTCACTTGGTAAGGTGATGAAGAGAGGTACACACATAATAGAAAACCCTCACAACATTGTTTTGAAGAGTTGTGAAGGTGAGAAATTCATGGAAAGGTCACCTCCTATCACATGACATGGTCATGCATGATTTCTCTGCACCAGGTCCTAAAGTAATCTTGTTGTTCTTTGCAGTAGCATGTCTGCACCAAATTTTTGGCGTAGGCTTTGCTATGTGGCACAAAAAAATTGGCCACATAAACAATCATCTTGTCTTCTTAATGCACAAGGCACAAGGAGCAATCAAACGGTCTCTTCCTCACGGGAAATAAAAGCATGGACAGTAATCAACCATGTGAGGACTGCATTTGTACAAAAGTTCTATGACAGATATTCCCTCTTCCTAAAAATGTGATTTCAGCTCAAAGTTGAGCTATTCCACAATGATATTTGTGGAAAGCTACCAACAGCCACCATCTACAAAGGACACCAAAACTTCCTTCTGTTCCTTAATGAAGCAACAATATCTGTGAGGAGTTATTCTCTATGCATGTGAGATGAGGCTCCTAATTACTTCTTAAAGTTTTTGGCAATGGCACTAAGGTCTTTACCTCTGTGCCATTGCCAATCATTTCAAGAAGTAATTAGGATCCTCATCTCGCATGCGTAAAGAATAGTGATTCAAAGTTCAAGGTCTTGTATTAGGATAGTGAAAGAGATTATACAAACAGGGAATTCACGTCTCTATAAGAGGATATGGAGATTGTATAGAAAATTTCAAATGTGTACACATTATAGGAATGCAATGTGTCCAAAAGAGCCAGCCACAAAATTTAAAAAGCATTAAAGGCTATGCTTCTTCCACTCATCTTAGCACCAACTGGTGGCCATATGCACTGAAGCAAGCAGTATATACACACAAATAGGTATCCCATGTGGTGCTGCTTGAAATGACACCATCTTTCATCATGGCATGGTGCCAAGCCTAATGTCACCATGCTAGGAACCTTTAGCTTCATGGCACTTTTCCATGTGCTAAAGGAGAACAGCAAGAAGCTAGCAGACAAGGTTGTATAAGGAGTGTTTCTTTTACTATGTCCCAAAATGAAGGGTTAGGAAATCTATGAATTTGACTATCAACAAATTGTCGTTAGTCACGACACAATGTTCTTGAAGAATGTGGTTGCCAAGCATGGGAGGAAAAGCAAAGGACAGCTCATAGTTTACTGTGCACCTCCTTGTTTCCCACAATAACTAACAAAAGGAACACAATTTAAATGTAAACTCAGTGGCATTTGTAAATCTGGATGATGTACAGGAGGATGGAGCTGGCACGTGTGTGCCCCTAAATGGAGACCATCTGGTAGTTGTCCCCCAAGATCATGAGATAGTTGTAGTATGCAATGGCAAACCCATGATGGTAATTATGCAAGATGGTCCACAAGCAATGAGACAGCACCATCCTCCATACATAGTCTAGTACATGCATTTCATGTAGCTCCTATAGTAGTAGTTTGAGCAACANGAGGAGGAGGAGGAGGAGGAGGAGGAGGAAGAGCATAACATGGCCATCATACATGTTTAGTGTAGAAAGAAGAAAAAACATCTTCCTATTTTCACATTTGTGCATCACACTTTCATCCTAAAAACCATAAAAAAAAAAATTGTCTCTGAGCCAAGGAATCTGGACGAAGCTCTTAGTAGACAGCAACCAACTTAGCACAAAGCTGCATAAGATGTGGTGTGTACGATTCACATGGATTCAGGTACATGGTAGCTTATGGAACTACGACATAGCTCGCAATCTGTTCAAGTTAGGTGGGTATTTTGACATCAATAAAAGAGCTAAAAGTTTCATCGACAAGTTCAAAACCTGTCTAGCGGCAAAGGGTTTTTTCATAGGTGGAGGGAAAATCTTTTTAAATTCTTATGCCCCTGTGAATGGCTACACCAGAGCTCGCATCATGCTAGCCATTAGAGCAATGATAGACAATGATAGATACTATGAAACTGCAACTTGACATGAAGAACACCTTTTTCCATGGAGAGATGGACAAGACAATGTTTATGATCAAGCCAAAGGGCTATAATGAATACAGTGGACGAGTTTGCAAACTAGTGTGCAGTTTATACGGCCTAAAGTGAAGTCCACATCTCTTATACCGTGAGCTTTGAGCTATCTTGGGGTCACTTTATTTCCATCCATCACCTTATGATAGTTGTCGTTTCCTCCACAAGCCTTCAGCATAAGAGATTCGAAAATTCTATGTTTCGGTTGATGTTGAAGAAATCTTCATCATTGAACTTGAAGTGGAAATCATCAACACCAAAACGATGGCTACAACACAGCAGATCAATGTGATACTCTGGCCAAGCTTTTAGTTTTACCTTTACATGAATAGCAATCGTAACCTTCTGGAAAGGAGGTTTGAATTGAGCCCACATACCTATAACACAAGATTTTATGAGAGCTTTTATGTGCCTCATTTCCATGTGTGAACTTTTCTCACTTCACAATAAGTCACACATCAAGGACCAAGGGGAGGAGTGAGACAGACTATTGCAAAAGAGTGAGATCATTGATGTACGCTAAGGGCTCCACATATCCAAATCTATGATTTTCTGTCAGCAATCTCACATCCTCAAAGATCCATAACGAGTTCTATCAGGCCATTGAATAACCTAAAACCACAAGTAATTCCATTTTATGTTATGGCATGGCAAGTTCTTGCAAACTATGCTTTTCATGCTATATTTGGTATAATTGAGAAAGATTGAAGCAGCCTGTCTACATGCATGCTCGGTGGTAGAGTGGTAACATGGACATGCAAGCAACAAAATATTATCACACTCACCTCCATAGAAGTTGAGGATGTGGCTAATACATCGGCGACACAAGAGGTCACGTACGTATGTAATTTCCTCAAGGACATTGGCTTTCAACATTAGACTCTGATTATTATATTTATGGAAGAATAAATCCACAACTTACCTGTTGTGTTTGACCACATTTAAGGCTCATACAACCTCGGCATTGTCGGCATTGGGGAGAGCCGCCTCGGCATTGTCGGTATTCCCGACGTGGGATTCAAGCCTTGGAGCTCTGATACCAATGTGACAGATTCGACGGAATCCTTGGCCGACTAGGCCCAAACCGTGGTGCTTGAGGATCTCTCACCCTCAAGCCATCCCGTCTCATTGCCCACAGTCCCAGGTGACCCCGCTCACACCACGTGGCTCCTTTGACCAGTCGGCGTGGCACTGCCACCCTACACTTTGTGAGTAGCTCAATAATGTAGCTACTCATCGACAGGCTTGCGTGTTTGAAAGTAAACTGAATACAACCACACAATTGTGGTAAAAACACGCGATCCCAACTAGGAAAGTGACTATAATTGTAGCTCACACTACAGGGGTTTTCTACACAAGCACCGAGCGCAACATGCTTTCTAGCAACCACGGAAAATTTCATTGACTCCAAAACTTTGTCGATGATGGCAAGGTCCGAATTGTCCTCGCACCATCCCACGACATAATTGGCGCATGCAACCATTTTCAACAACCTTTGTTCGACATAACATAAAATGATGGAGAACACGCAGAAGTGAAAAAATCAATGAACAACGGGGATCGTTTTGGAAAACAAGGATTCACACCGAATGTCACCTTGCATACGCGTCAACAAACATCAACAGAAGAAAGTGTGTTGACCATACATTCTTCTTTGCACGTTGTTGTGTGAAGCCTTGCCTGTAAAGAAGCAACAAGAATCTAGCTCAAAAAAGACTATGTCTTTGGAAGATTTTAGAAAGGACATAAGTAGATCAAGCAAGTGATATTTAACAAAGTAGCAACAATGACTTCCATCACATTGTGTGAGCGTAACAAAAAAGTATAAAGTGAGCCTCCCAAGCCCTTAGTTGCTACTCATACAGCTTTAGCACCCTAAGATACATTGGTAGGGCCATAACATATTTCCTTCAACTCTACGGTGGTGTCGACAAGTCACAAGGATTTAGAGGTGGGGGAGGAGAGACTAGGAGGGGATTTTTGGACATGTATGCCATCAGCAAAACAAGCCACCAAACAGCTTGCCTAGCAACTCTAAATCATCTGGTGTGGCTTTAACTTGGCCCACATGTTTCTAGTTTCTTTCATACACTTGTTTCAAGTGGGACAGACATGAAACAGACCCTTCATGGTCTGAAAACTTGAAGAACTAATTATCAAGGAAATGGTTCTTCTTTGATAAGGTAGCTAACATCAAGGATGTATTTAATCAACCCATCATCAAGAAAGAATATGAGCTAAATTTTCTGAATTAAAATTTATCAGAGTCCCGCAATGCATTTTATAGCAACATCCAAGCTTGATACGAGATCTTCACAAGCGCTCCAATTGAGGCAAAGTGTGAGTGGGTGCCATGACGACACTAATGTTGTGCTTTGATATTGCAACGAAGGATCTACTATCATTTTTCTTGGACGTAATTGTATCTTTAACAATGCTTTGTCAGCCTAGGAGGAGGAAGACCTAACTACGAGGAGGTTAGTACACTTGGAAGACAATGCTTGACCAAGATCATTGCATTGATAGCCTTGATAGCCTAGAATGATGTTGCTCCTTGCGTGGGTCAGGAGCAGGGATGGAGCTCTAAATGTGGCCCCTAATAGGCAATGTTTTGTCATGTTTTGTACTTGCAATTCAGAAATCAATCAAGATTTCTATCACAGTTGCTCAGTTTCCAAAGTCTGACTTTTTACTTGTCTACAAAATCTTCTTACTACATGAGAAAATATCATGTCATTTAGAGCAAGAAACCTTGTCCTTGCCACACAAGAAAAGACATAGTACAAGCAAGGAACCTTGTTCTTGCTACACACCATAGATCCTAACAGAGGTAACATCAAGACCTCATGGTTCAAAATTGAAACATATGATTTTGATAAAGATTGATTTTGTGAGTATGAGTGAGTCTCAATGATAGTGAGTGGATTGATGAAAGACGAAGTGAATGTGTGATTTATGGAGTACAGTAATGATAGGGTAAGTTTTTTAAGGTTTGTGTGTGAGTGAACCACTTTGTGATTTAAGTGAATGTTTCTGTTTGAGGGAGTGTATGAGTGAGTTAGTGAGAAAGTGAGCAATCAAAACATTGAATAATTAATCTATTGAGTGTAAAAACAATATTCTTTGTGAGTGAGTGAATAAATAAGTGAGTGAGTATGAGTGAGTGAGTGAGTGTGTGGGTGGGTACTTGAGTAGGTGAATATGTGAGTGAGTGAGGAAATGGTGAGTGTTGTGAATGATGAAGAAATGAAATGTGTTCCAATGCATACAAAATGATTTCTCTTGATCAATTTTTCCTATAATTATCATGAGTAGAATGTGTTTAATATGGAACTTAGGCATGCCATTTTAAAAGCATGCATTCCTTTCACAAAAATGTTGAGAGAATCTTTTTTAAACATGGTTGTAAACAATTTGGGTTTGACTCTTCATAACGGGCTCAGAGTAATACTGTGGAGTTCTTTATCATTTTCTATAATATATCCTTTCCTACCAAATTCTAAAACAGTAATTTACTGTGTCAACCAATTTTGGCTTTGCCAAGGCATGCATATGAGGGTCGCCTGTATTTATAGCTCCCTCTCTCACTCACTCAATCTTCCTTTTCCATAACACCCCTGATTAAAATCCAAATAGTCTTACATAAGTTTCAAAGAACCAATTATGATCTATCTACCCGATCATTGTTAGAATTCACCATCAAATTAGCATTTCCTGTTATCCCTCACAAAAAAATAGTTAAATCTCTCAGCATTAATCGATGGAGAAAGTGATATGGAGTATGTCACTTAGTGCACAAGGAATTGAGTGTTTGTGTAGGTGAGGGAATGAGTGAGAAATTGA
>SZWC01010933.1:37982-49034 GCA_023375785.1 Penium margaritaceum
CATCTCTCTCTCTCTCTCTCTCTCTCTCTCTCTCTCTCTCTCTCTCTCTCTCTCTCTCTCTCTCTCTCTACCTCTCTCTACCTCTCTCTTTCTCTCTCTTCATTATGTATATTGATATCAATTTCCCCTCTTTTTCTTTGTATCTTTCTCTTTTTCTACCTTCAACACTCATATAGATTTAATCCTACCAGAGTGAGTCATATACTAAGTTGGTGGGTTTTCAAAAAACGACATTTCACGTGAATGTATGAGTTAATGGGTGATTGAGTGAGTGAGTGAGTGAGAGAGTGATTGTGTGAGTGATTGTAGTAGTTCATTCATGAATTGTTTCATCCTACTAGTTTTACACTCACTCGTTGATGCATTGGTGACTTTCTACATTGTTGCATAAAACATTTAATGAAATAATTGTACTCGTGGATTCTTGAATGAGTAATTTGATAAATAACACTGAGATATTCTTGCATTGATGTATTCCTACATTAATGTAATGGTGCATTCATGCATTGTTGCATTAATATGTATCAATTATTGCATTATTATAACTGTGCATTAACAAATGTAAACATGATGAAATTACTCTAAAGGCATGTGATACTCTATTAATTCACCTGTTAATTATATAATGAATGCATTAATGCATTCATGGATTCATGCATTCATGCATTGCTATTGTTACGCTAGTCGGACGTGAAGTGGTTCACCGTTGAAAATGGGGCTTGTCACTTTTCACAAGAGTGGGGTTAGTTGGGCATTTTTAAGAAGCAAAAAGTATACTTTCTTGTCATAAGAGCTAAAATTTGGCATCGTATATACAAATGGAAAGTGCAAGAAAATGAGCCTTGGTCGAGCCGTTTGGGTTTTTGGCGGTTCGCGTAATGCGACACTATGTTCTGATTCATTGACTCTAGAAGTCCCTTGTTGGTTCAACGGGGAGCCTCAAGATCGAATTGAGGGTTCGCAAGGTTTATCAAAGTTACTCGAAAGAAATTTTTCCATTTCTCAAACTGTCAAGGATGGTCGGGAATACGTTCCGACAAGTTTTCCAAAGTGACCTGAAAGTGGTCATCAACGTGTGCAGATTCTGAGGCATTCCGGAAAATTCCCTTTGAGCGTGGAAAAATTGGTTGCGACTAAGTCGCAACGTAGGTTGGAGGCGACGGAACAGAAATCAGGTTGGTTATGGATTTTAGCGCTGTGTATGCCATTGACATAACACTTCCCCCTCCTCTAGCCACAACCTCCTTATGCGTTATCAGTGTGCGATCGTAGTCAAGCTTTTTTGTCGTCGATGAGACAATTGACGTTTGAGAGTAGAATGTATGGCACCCAGCTCTTATGTGCCACATCATAGTTCTTCCATTTGATCAAACATTGATCTTTTCCTCATTGTCTTCAGTGATCAAGGATTTCCTCAACTTCGTACTCATGGTCATCGTCTGCAATCATGGGTGGCGGAGCATGTACCACGCCTCCAGGAAAGTCTTTTGTTGGGTCAACTTAGTGTCAAATTTTGCTGATGTGGAAGACCGGGTGAATGTGCATGTTGTCCGGTAGTCAAAGTTTTGCGAAAACTCAAAAGCACATCTCTAAGATGTCAGTAGGCCCTAACCACTGGTGTTTTAGCTTTGGATTGCTAGATTTGCAGAGTTTGACAGTTGCGGAGTTGAGAAAAACATTTTCACTGGTCTTGAACTCCTAGGTTAGTCCATGTTTATTGGCATGTTGCTTCATAGCCGCTTGTCTCTTTGCAAGGGTTTACGAGTTCCTTCCGATATAATGCGGAAAACTCTAGCCAATGCGTGTCAACGGTGCGAATGTTACTCTCCATCTACATGTCAATAAAGATGATTGGTTATGCTTTTTAGACCACCTCGAACGGTGCTTTCCCCATTGCAACAAATGTTCGTGCATTGTATGCAAACTTCACGACGAGCAGCTTGACTGCCTAGTCAGTGCCGTGAGGTTTACAAACAGTTCATAGAAGTTTCTTGAGCAATTCTTTGGTTTGTTTGGTTTGTCCATCAGTTTACGGATGAAATGCTGTTGAATGTTGAATTCAAATCCCATACCGCGGCATCAAATCTTGCCATAACTCACTGGTGAACTGCGCATCTTGGTCGCTCCTGATTGATTGTGGAACCCCATGTTGTTGGATGATGTGGTCAAGGGACAGTCGCACTGCTCTTTCGACGATTACATTCGTGGTGGTTGGAATGAAGTGCGCCATCTTTGAGAACCTACCAACGACGACAAGTATGGAGTCAAACCCCTCTGGTGTGATAGGCAAACTAGTCACAAAATCCATGGAGATATGGGTCTAAGATTTTTCTTGTATTGGTAGAGGTTGTAGTAGTCCTAGGGATTTGGTACGTTGACTCTTATGTCACTGACAAAGGTCATAGTTTTTGTAGAAGTTTGCAATGTCAACCCCCATTTTGTCCCACCAGTAGTGTCTTCCACGCTTTTTTAGACTCTTGTTAGCTCCAAAGTGGCCTCCCTTGTCAGTTTTGTGGCACTCTTTGAGAAGCATGCATAGTAGCTCCTCGACTTTTGGAACGATGACCTGATTTTTTTGCATTCTACGCCAATAGGAGCCTGCAAAGTGGAATTTTTCCATGTTATAGGCTCCATGGTCCTCATAACCATGTGTGAAATTTGCCACGCACGGGTCTTCTTGAATCTCTAGTGTATTGATCTCCGTGAGATCAAGGTGGCGCCTTAGCACTTCTGCTAGATTTGTCTTCTGGGCCAATACTCAATTTTGTACACAAAGTTAGACTTGAGGAACTCCATCCATCGATTTTGTGTTTGGTTGAGGTTTGGTTGCATTTTCAGATGCTTGAGGGCATGGTGATTTGTTCAAACCACACATTTGCGGCACTCTTAATAGCGGCGCCAGGTTTTGAGGGCATGAATATTTATAAGCATTTCTTTCTCGTGGATGGCATAGTTGAGCTTTGCTCCGTGACGCTTCCGTGACATGAACGCGATGGGTTGTTCTTCTCCACCATTCTCTTTCAAAAGGACGGCCTTGATTCCACGATCGGAGGCATCTATGGCCATGATGTAGTCAGTCGTTTCACCTGCTAATCGTAGAGTCGCCGCCAAGATGAGAGCTTTACGTAAATGTGTAAAAGCTTCTTGTTTTCTGTATTCTAAATTCCATCCGTAATTTTTGCGGGTGAGGTCAGAAGAAGGTACTGACACGCTGGCGTAATCGTTCACAAACCTCTGATAAGGGTTGCGAAATCCAAGAAAAACTTGTAAGTTACGTAATTTTGTTGGGGTTGGCCAATCCGCCACCGCGGATACCGTTTTTGTGTCCATTGACATCCGTCCAACGCCGATGATGTGGCCAAGAAACTGAATTGAGCGTTGACTAAAGTCACACTTTGAGAGCTTCTCATAGAATTTCTCTCGCTAGAGGACCTCGAGTCCTTGTCAAAGATGCCATTGATGATCCTCTGGGGTTTGGCTGTACATGAGGATGTTGTGGAGGTATACCTCGTCAACATTGTCGAGGTATGGGCAACAAATGTTGTTCATTGCTGTCGTGAACGTTGCGGGGGTAGTTTTGAGTCCAAACAGCATAACCGTTAACTCAAAGTACCTATAACATGTTCAAAAGGTAGCATTTGCAACATCCTCATTAGCGATGCAAATTTGGTGGTAGCCCCTCCGTATGTCGATTTTGTTGAAAATTCTTGCTCAACGGAGTTGGTCAAAAAGCCCGTCCGCTCAAGGTAGAGGATATCAATTCTTGATTGTGATGTCGTTCAATGCTCGATAATCTGTACACATCCACATTTCACTAGTTTTCTTTTTTATGAATAGTACTAGTGCGGCATACATAGAGACAGACAAGCGTATCCCTTTCTTAGCATGTCGTCCAGCTGTCGTTTGAGCTTTGTGAGTTCTTCATCACTCATCCCGAACTTCCCCTTTACGGTTGGTGTGCTAGCAGGTTTGAGTTCAATTCCGTGGTTGATGCCGTGTTTTGGAGGGAGTTTTATCCTTAATTTCTTGGGGAACACTCCTTCAAATTATTTCACAAGCGAGGAAAATGCCTCCCATGCATTCGCAAACTTCAATGCCGATGAGGCTGGTGAGGCTGATGAGACTTATGCATCTGCTACGGCAATTGATTTGTTTTTTGTGCTGCTCAAATCGACATGGACCAACCACACCGACGACCCTCTACTTAGATATCTTTTTCCACATCAAGCAAGATTGGTGGTCGTCACATCTTTGCAGTTACTACTACAATTGTGGTGTCGTTTTCAGCTACCCCATTGTCGCTTGTCGCACGTATGCTGGATTTTGACTTTTGCAAAAGTGGTACAAAAATTTCTTGACCATCGTTTTTGATGTGGACAGTATCCTTGCTGCATTCCACTTACGGATTCTACTATTACAGGAAATCTTGCTTGAGAATCACCTTCTAGTGTGTGATTTGGTAGGATCTTGAGACGGTTACGTTTTGTAGATCCCCGATCTACAATCATAATGGATGCTTCCACTGGGGGATGCAAGGTTGTTGGTCGACCGTGTCTCCTTTGAAAGCTCCAGGTTCATGCTTCAAATCTAGATGTTTCAGCAGTTGATCGGATACATCGTTGTGAGAAGCACCTCCATCAAGTAATAGCTGCAAGGTTTTTTGACATTTGCAACCCCTCAGTTGCACTATGAATAGTATCGCATGCTGGCCGTCCTTGTATCCCTCGGCAATTTTTTGCTTCTCAAGAACTCTTGTGTCACAAAATCGTAGTCGTTTGGACAAGCGATCATTTGGCATAGGTTTTTCCACAGGAGTTCCACCGTCTACTTCTGGCCTCGGCCGTTTCCAGAGTCCTCTCCTCCTTTCTTCTTTCTCTGTTACTTCTACCTCTTTTGCATTTGCCTGTGGTAGTTCCTCGCAATGTGTGTGATATTTTCGCACCTGTAGTAGGTCCGTTCATCTCCATTTTGCTTAACGGCATCCACTTCTATCAGAGTCAAGTTCTCTCAATTGATCGACCGACCCTCATTGCTCTGTTGTGGTTTGTTCTTTGGGTGTCAGCATAGGATTCGTTGAATGTTTTTAGTTGAAATTGGTAGATTCGATGCATTCTACAGATGTGATGATTTGTGGTAGATTTTTAATGATATCGTAAATTGCAAGTGCTCTACAAATGTCTCGTTTGAGGCCATTGTTATAGTGAAAATGGAGCTCATTCCCTCTGAGGATGTTGGTGGTGATGATTTTGCAAAAACGTCGCATGTAATCTGCCAATTTGGAAAGCTGGTTCAAATATTGCAACTGGTAGCAAACTTTGGTTTTCTTGTTTATCTTGCCAAAGCAAGCAAAGAGTGCCTGGGTGAACTCGTGCCAGTTGGATGGGGGTGTTATTGATAATTTCCGGGTCAAGTGTACCCTCTCAAAAGATAGTACGCCTGGTGCCGACGAAGCGGTAGCCGTTGGATTAGCGCCTTTGGCTGCTTGCTGCCATTTGATGGCCATAAGAATGGCCCACCAACTTTGATTCGTACCCCGCAAAAGCAAGCCTACAAAGCTTCTTTTCTGTTTATCAGAGTGAACCTTAGCAGCGGTGAAGTATACCTCCAAACGCGTCATGAAGAACCTGACAATCGGTCCTATAGAATTTGCCGGATCGAACAGCTCAGGAAGACCTAGAAGAATTGGGGCCCCGCTAATGTGGAGTTGGTTGGTGAGTATCACTTCTCACACTTTTGAGTCAGAAATTTTGGCGGCGTACTACAGTAGCTTTTTGAAAAGCGTTCGTTGAAATGCTTCCATCCGCTCCAACTCTCTAGTCAGCTCTGCAATTTTGTCTCGTGTTGTCAATGGAGTTGTATTGGTCAATTGTGTAGGCGAGATTGGTGTGTCAAGCATGCCTGACTCTGGATTGGTTGCGCCAATCAAGGTAATAGCCGCCATTCGGTCACCCACCTTGATGAAGCTGAATGTCCTTCGTGGGGTGCCTTTGGCCATCACCGGTGTCTTCGCCAGTTACCGCTGCTGACGCCAGGTGCGCACGCTCTATGCACCAACTTTGTCACAAGGTCTGTGAGCTTCTCGTTGGTGTAGATGCGCTTAAAGACACGTGCAAATCTCGAGTTGATGTAAAACTTGAGTCATGTGTCCCACCTGGGTCGATGAGCTTTTATATCTAGTGTTACGCTTGTCCGAAGTGAAGTGGTTCACAGTTAAAAATGGGGCTTGTCACTTTGCACAAGAGAATGGTTTCAATTGAGTATATTTTAGAAGCAAAAATCATTCTTCATTTTGGTAAGTGCTAAAACTCGGCAACGTATATACAAGTGACGAGTGCAAGAAAACGAGGCTTGGTCCAGCCGTTTGGGTTTCCGGCGGTTCGCGTAATGCGACGTCATCTTTGATTCATTGACTCGAGAAGTCCCTCGCTGGCTGGATGGGGGGCTTTGAGATCAAACTGAGGGTTCACGAGCTTTTTTTAGGTCGCTCGAAAGAACTTTGACCGTATCTTGAATTGTCAAGGATCGTCGGGAATGCAGTCTGACGAGTTTTATGGAAGTGACCTGAAAGTGGTTGTCAATGCACAAGGATTATGAGACATTCGAAGGAATTCCCTTCAAGCACAAAAGTGGTTGCAGCTAAGTCGCGATATAGGTCAAGGGAAACAAAACAGAAATCAAGTCGGTTATGGATTTTGACGATGTGTGTGCCATCAGCATAACAACTTTATTCTTGTATTGCTTTATAATTCTATTGCATGTTTTCATGAACACATTTTTTCATTTTGTACATGGTTGCATTGTTGTATTTACATGTTCATTCAATGATTGATTCTTATGTATTGCATGTATCTACTATATGCATGTGTTCCCAACCTTTTTATCATTCACATGAGAATGTATCTCCTTTCATGAGTGCCTATTAAATATTCTTGTGTTGCGTTCCATACATGCTACAAGCATGATACACATTCATTGAAAATTTTCAAGGCTTTAGAAGGGAGTGAAGACTTACCAGACATGTCGTTATGGTGATCATTCTACCTTGCCATTATCTATGCTGCCATCGTAGCTGTTGTATTTGTTTATGTTTTTTGTTGTTTTGGCCATTTTTTCCATTGTTGTCTTCACTTTGGTTCTAATTTTAATGATACTAGCATATTTGTTGTCACCTTTGCAATCTCACCATTTTTTGTTGTCAATGTTTTTGCGACCACTAATATTTCTGCTTCCATTACTGTTATCCCTAGTACTAACAGTGCAACGAATATCTGTTGTGTTAGAACTTTGTGTGTGATATAATCATGAAAGAAAAATTTAATCTCATGTTAAACCTTTTTTGTTATAGGTTTGTATCAATCTGAGTCAGTTTTCTTTGTGTATGTTTGAGTCTTAGAATAAGTTTGAGATTATTTCTTTCAATTTTAAGGGAAAGAATTTTAGAGAGAGAGAGAGAGAGAGAGAGAGAGAGAGAGAGTGTGTGTGTGTGTGTGTGTGTGTGTGTGTGCGTGTTTCAGTGAGTGAGTGTTAGTGTTTGAGTCTTGACTGTAAGTAAAGTTGAATTCACAAGTTGATGTCAAACTTAGAACTGAGAGTAATGCCACTCATGATAATTTTTGCTTGAACATTACCTTTTTCTATGGCGATGTAACAAATTGTTTACGTTCACAAGCATCGTGTTGCGTGAGGCAATGAGCGAACCAAGGCCATCATGGAAGGCGGCTCTTTTAAGTGTGAAAAATCATTAATTGCGTGAATGCCCCTCTTAGCTAGGGGTTCAAGAATGGAGCAAATGGAACAGTCACGGCATTCAAGCATCAACAGTGATAGGAGGATGGTTCTAAGTTTTATATTTGCCCTTCAGTCATGCTATTAATGTGAGTGACACAAGTATATTTCAGTGAATGACTTATTTTTTGTTCATAGCCAACTTGATTTCAAAATCCCACCGGTTTCAACTTGTGTGATGGCTACTATCAACTGCAATGTGGAGTTTGTGTTCACTTTTGCTCGGCCATGAGTCGGCCATCTTACTTTCGAGGCGGCACAACCTCTTATTGCTACGGCCTCTATCTAGCGTTTTAATCGTAGAAATTTAAGGAAGGTGCCACACGTGCCATTTCAAATGGCTACCATGCCAATGAAGAAGATAACATTATCTTCAATTCAATTTTTTTAAGAATCATGAAAATATCTCATTGCATACTACCAACTTCAAACATTCTATAAAAGTTATAAACAATCTCATGATTAGCATGATTTCATTGACGTATGGAGATGTTGTTTACTACTATACATCTTTATAGAAAAGAATGTATGGAAGCTTTTTTTTTGCTATGATACCTTGCAATATTTTGTATGTGTGATTTTTTCCATGGATTAGAACAAAAACATTAAAAAACACTTTTTTCTTTGGTTTTTTAGATTTCCTACATATATTTGAAGTTTTCTTTGACTTCATTAATTTAAATCCTAGATTTATAATGTTTTATTTGAATTTTAAATCGAATGAAAGTGAATTTCAATGTTCGTTTACTTTCACTTCAATTTAACATGGCAGGTGTAGAATAATAATCAGGCTAAATATACTTAGATGAATAAATTAATAATAGTTCTTTACGCACAATATGTTGAGAAAGAATTCATTGAGAGAGACCTAGAGTGAAGGTATTGATTACTGGTATATCAGTTGATTCAATACAAAGTCATGTCTTCCTCGTCCATGACTAACCACACATTTGCTACCCAACTCAATTGCAGCAGTCGGAAGCATCTACATCGAGAGAGGACTCTTACACGTCCCTAATAGAATCCCCGTTCCAAACAGGACTTTCGTTCACATGCTGTCGCTAAAACGAGGGCGGCATATCGCGCAAGGTTCAGTTGCAAAAGCGAGCGGTGTCATGCGAGACGAATCTGAACAACCACGCTGTCGCCTCGCGACTGAAAGGAAAACGAACCGGTGCGACTCGGGAGTCTGAGCAAAAGGCATGACTAGTGGGCCCATGTAGATAGCACGACCGCAGCCATACTGCAAGTCGGATGCGCGACTGCGGAAGAATAGTTTTCGAGTCAGGAAAGCGCTTGGGAGTGCAATCGTCGGCCCTNGCAGAGGAAGCGGCGGCACAGGTATCCCGTCCCCTGTGCTGCACTGCACGGATTCGCTATGGCCGCGGCGCACAGCAAGCCTTGTTTCAAGCTTCTTGGACGAGCGAGATCGATGATGCCAGCAGTCTGCTGGGGTCGTTTGCTGGCAACCATTCGCTGAAGCAAATCGCTTCTTCCAGGGCCGCGGCTCCAAAGGGAAGCCTATGGGAACGTTCTGGAGTCACAGACGTGATGCACAAGAACCGAACCGCGTCGGCGGTTCGGTGACAGCGTTACGGGTCGCATTCGCGGTAGCTGCGTAGCGTTAAGGTTTCTCCGTCTTGAGGTCCATAAGAAGCGCTCGCCCACGGCTCTAGGTAGCATCGGCGGCTGCATGTTCGCTCTCTCTCCCTCATTTGTTCGGTTTACATTTGTGGCTACAACAAGGACGGACTCGAGGCCCAAGGTCAGCGACGAGGCACAACGTGAAATGATGAGGCTCACCTTTTCTCGACATGCGAGCCGCCTCCGGCAGGAGGCTGCAGTCAACGCCCTCGGATCATTTCTGATCTTCCTCACACTGACGGCGTTGGTGGGGCTCTCCACTGCTTTCGATCACCACTCGCACGGGGCCGTGGAGCACAGCTCGATGGCGTCTTGGCAGCTGTCGCGCCGCGAAGACCGGCAGACCCTCAGCAGTGCAGCGAATACTGCTAAACTTGTTGAGAAGGAGAAGGACGAGGAGAAGGCGAAGGAGAAGGCCGAGGCCGAGGAGGAGCAGTGGGACGAATCGGAGTACGCGGACTACGCGTCCACCATGGGCTACGAGTCGCCTCCGCCCGCCGCGCTCGCGCCGTACGTAGTGTACAAGAAGCCACACACGCCGCCTCCGCGAGAACCATGAATGGTTCCACGAAGCCAAGAGACGCCTCCCGCCGCGCGTGCTTAGAGAGTTCCAGAAGATACACGCCGAAGCGCACCGCCGCCAGCTGCAGATGGAGCGTGACGCGAAGCGTGCGGCTCGCCGTGCCGACACCTCTTTCATCAGCGCAGGCGCGCGCCGCCTCATGCAGGCNCCCCGCCCGCCCCCTCCTCCCAGCCCGCCCTCCCCGCCCCCACCGCCCAACCCTCCCCCACCGCCTGCCAACTGGACGTATCCGGAGGACGAGTCGCAGGCGGGCTTTCTGTCGGCGGAGTGGGACCCACTGACGAACACGACGCTGATGACGGGCGGGGAGTTGGTGTTCAACTACACTGCCGACCTCAACGAGGAGCTCATCGCCAACGCCGCGCTCTGGAACGAAGACCCTCTGCCGGCCGACGCGCCGCCGCCCGTCGTCGAGGCCTACAACGGTAGCACTGCCGCGTCGCGCGGCGTCAAGCCCAAGTGAGTGAGCCATGCCATCATGCCGTAACCATCGCAGTCAGTCTCTCTCGCTCGACACTTAGTGCGACACGTTAGCTATCCCTGTGAGTGAGCCACGCCACTGAGGGCCACACCGAGTAGGGCGTCACACCCTGGGACACCTATCAATTACAGGTGTCCCAACAGCAAACAGCATCATCCTTCGAACCTGCAGTGGAGCGGCTTGGCTGTGGAAACTTGTGCTTGTGTGGCTAGGTGCTGGGCTGTTGCCATTCAATGGAGTTCAGTGGTCGTGGACAATACATGCTGATCCTATGTTGTCACTGCAGATGGTCCGACCAATGGGGTTTAGCGATCAAGGACAGTGCGACGGGACGGTGGTACACCTACATCAACAACACCAACTGGTGGTGGGGAGCAGACGATTGGTCCACCGCTTTCTGTGAGTTTCTCTTCAATGCCGCATGATTGCCTTCTCGCTCTCATTCTTCTTTGCTCTCTCTCTCTCTGTCTCTCTCTCTCTCTCTCTCTCTCTCTCTCCCTCTCTCTCTCTCTCTCTCTCTCTCTCTCTATCTCTCTCTCTCTCTCTCTCTCTCTCTCTC
>SZWC01010934.1:0-10599 GCA_023375785.1 Penium margaritaceum
CATACACATACACGTACACAAACATAAAATTACAAATATACATATACATACATATACACATACACATAAACATACACATACACATGCACAAAAATGTAAATGTGAATATGGATATGGATGAAGATGTAAGTAAAAATATAGGTATATATATAACTATGCATATAAATCTTCATATGATATCGATACAAACAAATGGTGAAATAAGTATACATATATAGATATAAGACATATATGTACATTGTTAATTCCTTTCGGATACCTTTCTCATTCTGTCTCAATGATAGTGATTAAAAATCATGTATCAAAGACGAAAACATATAATTATTTATGTACATAAAATTTTGATAAAATCAGATTATATTATTATTATCATTTTTTATAACTTACAAAGGTAGAAATGACATAATAAACGGGCTTGTAATTACGTAAATTTAAATAAGTTGTAAAATGATATAAAGTGGTTGGTTTCTTCTCTTGTCTACTTAGAGGAGGTGAATGGGAGACAAAAATGGATACAAATTTAATGTTTTCATCCATAAAAATATTAATTTACTTGCAATAATTTTGATAATTTTAGCCAAAGAACTTCGTTGAAATAATCCACGGCTTTCTTAAAGAAAAATCATATTTTAGTATTATTGTGAATATATTTGACTTAAATAGGCATTTTGTATAATTTAAATTATTCTCCTATGGTTAAGTATCCCTAAAGTTTCATTCTTCAACTTCTATGTTCCATATCTTTAAAAATAATGGAAAATTCTAAGCAAGTGACAATAAAATCAACTATTTATAAAGGTTGGGATTCTTGTTCAAATAAGTAGGTTTTGATCCATACGTGCAGTAATGCCTAAAAACTATAAGATATACTTAATATTATATTATGTGTCCCATTTTTTTTTGGTATTGTTTTACATTTAGAATACTTGCATAATATATGGCAAGTTTTCACACTTTTGCCATGCATTTGTTTGTTGCAAGGTCTTGAGCACGTTGTTAAAGGAAGGTGGTCTTTTCAGGTGGACATATAAGTTTCCCTCACTCTAACTGGACCAACTTCGCATTTAATCCATTTTTAAGATTCTTACTATGTCATCCCCATTCCAAAAATGTATNATTTAAATAAGTTGTAAAATGATATAAAGTGGTTGGTTTCTTCTCTTGTCTACTTAGAGGAGGTGAATGGGAGACAAAAATGGATACAAATTTAATGTTTTCATCCATAAAAATATTAATTTACTTGCAATAATTTTGATAATTTTAGCCAAAGAACGTCGTTGAAATAATCCACGGTTTTCTTAAAGAAAAATCATATTTTAGTATTGTTGTGAATATATTTGACTTAAATAGGCATTTTGTATAATTTAAATTATTCTCCTATGGTTAAGTATCCCTAAAGTTTCATTCTTCAACTTCTATGTTCCATATCTTTATAAATAATGGAAAATTCTAAGCAAGTGACAATAAAATCAACTATTTATAAAGGTTGGGATTCTTGTTCAAATAAGTAGGTTTTGATCCATACGTGCAGTAATGCCTAAAAACTATAAGATATACTTAATATTATATTATGTGTCCCATTTTTTTGGTATTGTTTTACATTTAGAATACTTGCATAATATATGGCAAGTTTTCACACTTTTGCCATGCATTTGTTTGTTGCAAGGTCTTGAGCACGTTGTTAAAGGAAGGTGGTCTTTTCAGGTGGACATATAAGTTTCCCTCACTCTAACTGGACCAACTTCGCATTTAATCCATTTTTAAGATTCTTACTATGTCATCCCCATTCCAAAAATGTATTGCTTGTTGTGATTTACCCAGTTTCGATGGCCGGGTTTGGCCAAAATACGTCTTGTGGTGCATTTTATCCACTTTGGAGGGATAAAATTTCACCTCCTTAAATGGAGGGAGGCGAGGTTCAAATCCCTGCCTTTACAACATCTGAGATGCACTTGGAGGCCCTTGGAGGCTATAATCCTTCAGCTTCCAGCTGAAGGGTAGTTGGTCAACTCCCTACTACAACCTCGTACATCCTCTTGGTGACCCTTCAGTTACCAATACATCTTCAATTTCTAGTGGCTCTTCAGCTGCTAGTGACCTTTCAGCTGCCAGTGATCTTTCATCTTCCAGGTTACTCTTTAGCTGGCCTGGGTGGCTATGTAACCACCCAGGTGGTTATGCAACTACCTACAACCTCCAAGGCCAGAGCCTCCAAGGAGGCCCTCCCAGGACTACTTAAGGGGCTCAGTCTGTTCAGTCCATTATGCCCCGACAACGCCTCCATTCATCATCAGATTCCTTCTGATGCTTCCAGAGTCCACCTTTACAAGCCTCAGCCTCTGACACTACAGCCAGTGCCTTAGGACGCACCTCCTACAAAGGCATGTGCCTTCTTCAGTGCAAGCTTGTGGCTCTACAAGTTATCTGTTGCAGGTCTGGTTTTCCAGACTTAGTCTCAAGGCATCCAGGGTGGGCACCCTGTGGGTCCACAAGTGTACACTTGTGGCTACATCCCTGCAGCTGGTTCAGGGAACTCTTCATGTGCTTCTCCATGTGATCTACAAATTCCTACAGATATTTGAGTTTCATCCGCCCACGTCTTGCCCTTCCAGATTTCAGTCCAGTTTCACCCATCCACCTTTTGCAAATCTTAACATGACTAACTCCCCCCAGGTTTTTGTGCTTCATTGAATTATGATCAAAACACCGAATACTAATGAAATATTATCAATGTCAAATTAAAGGGTATAATAACCACACCATTTTTGATAAATTATTTGAAACCCAGTTTCAATTAAACAATTCCATTCACCACTCCGGACATAATCCTATATATCCAACCTAAAGTTTTTGTCGTTTATTTTTTATGTTACGTTTGTACATAGTAAAATGCTATTATATTCTCATTTGGCATCTATTCCATAAGAGGAGAAGTCGAAAATATTAGAGTATAAAGATTTCTTTGACTTTTGTGGTGAGGACATAGAAGATGATGGAAAAATGTATGCATGCTTGAACATCCATCATGGTGTTTTGTAATTTTTCTTCAAATAAGACCCTAGAAGTCACAAGTCATTAGTCGCCTAGGGATGCTCATAGTTTTGTATTTTTGGATGTGTGAAGAGTGTGTAGCATGGCAGTGCCATGCCGACCGGTCGAAGGAGCTACGTGGCTTGAGGGGGGTCACATCGGACTATGCGCGGAGAGACGTGATGGCTTGAGGGTCGGAGACCCTTAAGCATGATGGTCTTGGCCTAGTTTGCCAAGGATTTTGGTGAATCCATTACATTGGTATCAGAGCTCCATGGCTCGAATCCCACGTCGGGATTAGCGGAGATGCCGAGGCGGCTCTAACTCCTAGCAAGGGGGAGTGTAGTGTGTCACTACAATGCCTACCGGTCGAAGGAGCCACGTGGCTCAAGCGGGGTCACCTGGGATTGTGGGCGGTAAGATGGGATGACTTTAGGGTCAGAGACACTCAAGTACCACGGTTTTGGCCTAGTCGGCTAAGGATTCCATTGAATCTGTTACAGAGTGTTATTCAGTCCAAAATACATCTTGTTTTTTTATTTAACATCAGGGTATTGCCTCGCGATGCTCGAGTATGAAACAAAATAACAAGATGGGGGATAGGGGGTGGGAGCAGGAGGGGGGTGGTGGTGTCTGATGAGGTTTGTCTCAATCTTTTGCTTCCTCTGTTGAGGCTGAAGAGCGAGGATTTGAGACTAAGGGTTGTAACAATCGCATGTCGGTGTTGAATGCACGAGTGATGATGTCATGCACCCTTGTCACCGACATCAAAATCCTTTAACCTTAGGCCTCCATATTTCATGAAAGAAATATGAGCGACATATTGATAATTTAAATAATAAAGGTGACGTAAAGAGGGGTTGACCTAGGGATATGTTCTAGAGTGGGGGCAACGTGATAACAGTAAATTCTGGGGCATGTAGAGGATGTTTGGTAAAAAGGGGGCAACTCGGAGTCTTGTTGGGTCTTCTTGCCAGATGTATCTTTAATTTCATTGTCCACATCGAGTTCATAGACTTTGCATCATTTTAACTGTCCACATCGCCATGCATCATTGTCTCCTCCCAAGGGGATAGTTGCAATGTGTGGAGGTCTTTTTAAATATTTATTTGCATCAAATTATGCATTGTAATAGTTAAACAATATAGCTCAAAGATGTTTTTTCATTTGCATTGTCAATAAGATTTTCATTTTTGGATATAACAATAATTTCTTCCTGGATGGCTCACAAGTTTCAGGCAAATTATTCCTAGGATTTATGTTCTCCAATCGTCAAAAAAGGCCCCATTTAGTCATTTTTTGTATGCTGTTGCCTATTTTTACCCTTTGTTATGTTGCTGAGTACTTAGTTTACGAGGGAGACGTAAGTGTGGCAGTTGGCAATGTTGGTGGTCTTGGAATCAAAGCTGGCTATGGGAGACACAGCACAAGGTGAGTTTCTATTTTAAAGTTATAATCATAACTTACACAAGTAAACCCAAGAAGCATTTTTCACATCCTTTGTCCTGTGTTGCGCACGACAAAGGGTGAAATTTTGTTCTTGTTCATTGTGTTTTGAAAAGTCAGTAGTTTTCATGCATGTGGCTTGTCACAGTTGTCAGACAGCACTGATTTGTTACCCCTCTTGCTAGTTTCTGAGGATTGTCTTGACAGTCGAAAAGGGAATTTCGTACAGTAGATCACGATGCGGAATGATTCTGATCCACATGACTGAGCGGCATGCGCTCCATCACTTTGGGAGATTTCCTTGAAGTGGTGCCGTCCGCTGCTTGGCTGGAAGGCAATGGAGGCATGCACTTTCGCAGTGCACCTGGCAAGATGCATCCCACCAGGCCCTCGGACCGTTAAATGATCACGCCCCGATCAACAGCCAGCCTTCCTATCGTTACCCATCGCCACCGGTTTTCCACCCATCGCCACACAAGACATGCCCGGCAGAAAATCACCGACTACCCTCGCGTCGACCGCGCGTCCGTACGTGGGGGGCGAAAAAGAGCTGCGACTACAGTTGAGGAATCGCCCAGTCACCAAAACGCGAGCGGAAACTTCAGAGAGCCTTCTTTCTCGAGCTCGCCTAGTGTGTTAGCTGACTCGTCAAGGTAACGCGAAACAAGGCAGTCCCCACGTGAGAGCTTGGGGGCATCTTGTGGCGTGCATCGCAGCCTGTGCCTCCGTGGAACAGGTTTCCAGCCGCGAGAGCTGAAAAGGCGACGCCGGCAGCGTTCTTCCGCACTGTAAACCGAACTGCAGTGTTTGCAGCACCAAGAGCAGCGATTATAGGAGCAGCAGCAGCAGCAGCAGCAGCAGCGACAGCGTTGATAGTAGTAGTAGAAGCAGCGGCGGCGGTGGCGGCGTCGGCAGCTGCAGGTGCAGTTGCAGTAGCAGTTGCGGCTGGAGCAGCAGCGGCCGCAGAAAAGTCGGGTGGAAACGCCTAATCGGCAAACTTACCGAGCGGAAGCGCATGATGCTAGGTGACAGCAGATGTTGCATGATGTAAGTCTGGACTAGCATCTGCTGGCATAGGAATACGAAGGCAGTGTACCTCACGACCCATCAGCTTCTGTTACTTTATGCGCAGTCGAACGACAAGCAGAAGATTGATTCGTCATCCACCAGCACTCTTTATTCGCTGTCGGCCATCCCACGTTGCCTGTCCGGAAAGCTTTGAGACGACCCCTTGCAGGTGGAGCCCTCAAACTAGCAACCAGCACCAACAGAAGCAGCAGCAGCCCTCGCAGCAGCAGCCACTGCAGCAACAGCAGCAGCAGCAGCAGCAGCAGCAGCAGCTTGGCCAGAAGCAGCAACAACGGCAAGAAAAGCAACAGGAGATGTAGCAGCACCAACAGCAGAAGCGGCAGCGCCAGCAAGACCAGCGGTGAAACGAGGACCAACAGCAGTGACGGCAGCAGTAGCACTAGCAGCAGCAGCAACAGCAGCAGCAGCAGCAGCACCAGCACCAGCAGCACCAGCAGCAGCACCAGCAACAGCTTTGCGACCACCACTGTCGCCGCCCCGAGAAAAAATCCAATACCAACAGCAGCAGAAGCAGCAGCAGCAGTAGCAGCAGCAGCATCAGCAGTTCCGCTACGCTAGTATCAGCAGCAGCAGCAGTTCCGCTAGTACCAGCAGCGGTAGCAGCCAACAGCAGCGACATCTGCTGCCGTTGCAACACCAACTTCTGCACGAACACGAAGAACTAACAAGCGCGCGTCAGGAAGTTCTGGACTTGGCATATGATGAAAAAAATGAAGCCCTAGTCGCCATAAGTGGCTTGAATCAGAAACTGACGTTCTCAGCCCCAAAATCATCACATCTGCAACTGGAAGGGTCCCTTTTCCGCTTCGCTAACAGGAGCAGGCAGACATCGGGGAGGACCTGTCTGTGGCAGAGCAGGTGAAAGGTCTGCCTGAGGACTCGGGCCATTCAGAGCGGGATCACAAGTTGAGGCGCTCTCTTCTGCACAGACTGAGAAGGCAGCCATGGCAGGACCTCCATTGGAGCCATCACTGATCTCACCAGCAACTGCACCAGCGCCAGTTCCTGCGTGTGAGCTGCGCCCGGCGATTCCATCAACCCTTGCACCAGCTCGGACGTCGCCCTCCCAGGAGTCGGATCCTTGGAATGGTCAGCAGCCGTCGCAGCCCGCCATCTCTGAGATCGAGGAGCCGCCGCAGCCGCAGCAGCGGCGACGTCGGAGGCAGCGGAGGCTGATGCCACCCGTGCCGGCGGATGGGCACACCTGGCTGAAGTATGGGGAAAAGTCCCTCGTCAACACCACCAAGTTCAGGTGCGAAAAAGAAGAGAAAGGTTAGGCATCAAAGGTTTCATAAACTAGTGCTAACTTTGGAGTCCGTTCACCTGCTGATGATTGACTTAGTGACCAGGTCTGGAAGCACATGAGTTGTGTGGAGATGTCAGCCTGAGACAAGTGGTACAATCTTCTCAAAATCACCAGGCCAGGATGTCCTCGGGCCCGTTCCCGAGGTTTGAATGACCCAGTGGCCATGAGCAGATTTCAGGATTCCCCCCCTTTTTTTCTTTATCCTGTGTTAAAGCAATGCAGCTAAGGGCCCAAGGACAAATTCCCACGGTTGAATGTGCAGCTGAGCAAAGTTTCGAAGGTGCTTAAGCAACAAGGACAAGGACAACCCCTCTCCCTGCAAGAGGAGATGGGACATTTCATGCATGGATCAGCAGAAGCAGATCATTTCTACATGTTGTGTCACTCCTACATGATCGAGTGCATCATGTTATCATCTGTATTCCTGTTTTTACTTCCTGCTTATGCAGAGCCTACTACAAGTGCTCTATGGGGAACAGCGGGTCGAACGGAAGGCCGCCAGCAGCTCTTGCCAACAACTCAAGTGAAGGCGCAAGGCCCGACCCATGTCCAGCTCGCAAAACCATGGACTATGACCGCGCGCCCCCTTCCACGGTTCCTGTCATCATCGGGTACCATGGCAAACATAATCACGCGCAAGTGCATCCCGTGAATCCATCCCCATGGTTGCCAGAAAATACGGCACGGACCAATTCGCAGCAGGTTGTCCAGGATGAGCAACGACAGCAGTGGCAGCCATGGCAACAGCTGCTGCTGGTGCAGCAGCAGCAGCTGCTGCATCGGCAGTGGTTCCAGCAGAAGCAGCAGCAGTGTCTCCTGCAGCAACAACAGAGCATGCGGGTTCAGCAGGTGGAGGATGTGCACATGACGACTGCAATGTGTTCTGGGCTCGTTCGTGGAGCTTCGGCAGAGGGAAACCAGGCATTCTCTGTTGGTGGCATGCAGCTACCCCTCTTTGTAGAAAACGGCGTTCTATCAACCACATCCCTGTCTCCACTAGACTTTGCTCAAGTCATGGCCTTGGGTGTGAAGGAAGTCTCCAGCACCTCGTCTTCTGGTGCCATTTTGCCGAGCAGTATGAGCACATTGGGTGAGGAGAGGCAAGGGAGCACGTTGATCTCCTCTACTGCTCCGGTGGCGGGAGTAATCGGCCGGACCATAAGACCACTGAGTTCAGATTTTGGTGCCTTACTTCCGTCAACAGGGATGGTTCCTGCAGATTCCAACAAGGAAGCGTCGTTCAGCCAAGTGTTTGGAGCAGGCCTTGGCTCGCAGCTTGGAGCCACCCATGATCCTCTTGCCATTCACACCGGCCCTGTTCAGAAAATGCCCCTTGTGCCGCAAGAAGTCTCAGAAAAGATGGTGGACCATTACCCTGCTTCAAGGGTCCCCTGGAGCTTCAATGTGCATGCTGATTCTCCTGCTGGCGTGGACCTATCAACGGAGTCTCTGCTGAGGGCTTTGACACAGGACCTTCAAAGACGCCCCCTCCAGTCAGCCATTGGCCACCAGACAAATTTTGGCTTGCATGGTGGCCCTTGGTCAGGAGCAGGGAAGCAAAGTCCTTTGGAACATCCAGGAGGAGGTACCGGATGTGGAAAGCTTACCGAAGATAGTGCGCTGGCAGAGCCAGGTTCAATGTCAGCAGTGAAAACGTTTGAGCCGTTTCCTCCAAAAATCATGGAGGATGAAGGCAGCAGGATTGACTCAGAATTGTGGCAGAGTCAGGAAACTGGCAAACGTCTGAGAGAGAGGGCCTGGTCTCTGAATCAAAGGTGGATGCTGAGTCAACAGCAGCAGCAGCAGCAGCAGCAGCAGCAGCAGCAGCAGCGACAGGAGCAGCAGCAGCAGCAGCAACAGAAGCAGACGCAGAACGGGCAGCAGCAGCAGCAGAAGAAACAGGAGCAGTTGCAGTGGGAGCACCAGAATCAACAGCAACTGAGTTCTATAGTGCAGTCCTTGCTGCAGGAGCCATTTGCCTTCCGCCAGTGCCAGAACGAAACAATTTTTCCAGAGCAGCAGTCTCATCCGCACGGCCTTCCCATGCTACAAGGCCGAAGGGTATTGTCATCAAGCCAGCAACTGGAACTAATCATGAACCTTCTGGGAAGTGAAGGCAACTTTGAGAAAGTTTCAAGTAAGCTGGCAGAAAGCCTCGCAGCATTTGAAGGAGGACAAGGTGGAGGAAACGGTTGTATTGCTGCTGGAGGAGATGGTGGTGGAGGTAATGGTGGTAGAAGTTGTAATGGTGGTGGTGAAGAAGATGGAGGAGGAAATCGACGACAATGGGGGTGGGGAGGAGCAGGAGGAGGAGGAGGAGGAGGAGGAGGAGGAGGAGAGCGCGCAGGATGCTTTGAAAGAAAGGACAAAGTACAGGGTGGAGGACAAGTGGAAGGAGGTCGAGCTGGTGGCGACCTTGCTGATTTCTTCATTGATCATGGATGGATGTGCTGTAGTGGAAAGACCACTGGCACTAGCGGCAATGGCACTGACATTGACAGTGATGGTGGTGTAGGTCTTGAAGGTGGTTCTGGTGGTGGTGAAGGTGGCGGTGGCGGAGGCCTCAGTAGCAGTGGCTGCAGCGGCGGCAGCGGTGGTGGAAAAGGTGGTGGTGGTGGTGGTTATGTTGGTGGTGGTGATGGTGGTGGTGGTGGTGGTGGTGGTGGTGGTGGTGGTGGTGGTGGTGCTGCTGCTGCTGCTGCTGCTGCTGCTGCTGCTGCCGCTGCTGCTGCTGGTGTTGGTGCTGGTGCTCGTGCTGGTGGTGGTGGTGCCGGTGCTGGTGCTAGTGGTGGTGGTGGGGTTGCTGGTGGTGCTGCTCGTGCTGCTGCTGCTGGTGGGGATCTTGACAGGAGGACTAAACGGAAGATGGGTGATGCTGGTTGCAATGGTTGTGTAATCAACGACAGTGGCTGGGTGGTGAACTGTGGTATGGCCATCCAAGAATATGCCCAGGACTCAAAGCGTACAAAGCATTTTGAGGCTTGCAACAATGGCATTGGGCAAGGGGCTCCTGTGGTCAACGTTTCTAATGCTCTTCCGGGAGGTGTGACGAACATGCACCCTGAGATGAGTGCAGAGGAAAAGGGAGTGTTCTTCATTTCAGAGCCATTGGACATTGAGATGAGATTCTCTGACGCTTTCCAGCACACAAGAATGCCTTGTGCCTCCAACTCCGATGAACTTCAGCAAGGTATCCACCCTCTGATGGGTGCTTCAAGTGCAAGCGATCTGGCAGGTGGTCACGTGCTCCATCACCATTCTCTTCACAACTCAACAGTCCAGAGCAGAGCGCACAAGCTCGTCCTAGAAGCAGTTGACGAAGTTGCTCAAGATTTCCCAGCTTTCATCGTGGAACCAACCACGAAATCTCAGGCTGGTCGACCATCAGGGGAGCATCCTCTTCAGAATCTACATCACTGGCAGCCACAAGGTGCCTTGATTAATAACATGGATCCTCTTAGCTTTCTTGGAGGCGGTGATTCCTTGAGAGCAGTTGACTTCATGGCAGACGACATATATGCTTGTGTAGAAAAACAGCCTTGAACTTTCCCCTTTTCAGGGCTTTACAGCTGCAAAGCTTGTAATATGACCATCAATCTTATGACAGAACCAGCTTGTCTCCAACAGTATTCATCAGAAAATACCAAGTGAATATTGTGCTGTGTCTGAGTCTGCGTGCTTGCATGTGTGTGTGTGTGTGTGTGTGTGTGTGTGTGTGTGTGTGTGTT
>SZWC01010934.1:25323-47377 GCA_023375785.1 Penium margaritaceum
GTTGTTGTTGTTGTTGTTGTTGTTGTTGTTGTTGTTGTTTGTTCTGCTGCTGCTGCTGCTGATATTGTTGTTGCAGCAAAGACTGCTGCTGCTGCTGCTGCTGCTGCTTGTGCTGTTGTTGAAATCGCTGCTGCTGCGGCTGCTGCATCGGCAGTAGCTGTTGCCATGGCTGCCACTGGTGTTGATCGTTGACAACGTGCTGCAAGGCAGTCTGTCCTATGCTTGCCGACAACCAAGGGGTTGGGTTGAAGGGACGCACTCGTGCGTGATTGTGTTCACCAAGGTACCCTACGACAACAGGAATCGTCAAAGGGGACACGCGATCGTAGTCGACAGTTTTACGAGCAAGACATGGGCCTGGCTTCGGGTCCTTACTTGACATGTTGGTATCAGTGGCTGATGGTGTCGTGTTTGACCCGCTGTTCCCGCTAGAGCACTTGTAGTAGGCTCTGCATAAGCAGAAAGTGACAGGTTATACTGTTGATATCATGATACACTTGAGCATGTAGGAGTGACCCGAAGAAAACATGAAAACATGAACGCATTCTATCCATGCATAAAATAGCCTGGGTCTTTGTTTCAGCCTAAAAGTTCATTTCCTGGGCATCTGTCCTTCGGTTTCTAACCGCATTGCGGCGACAGAGTGGATCCTGCAAAATCCTCTCGTGGTGACTTGATTGTTCAACCCTCCTGAATGGCCCTCTCCAGGGCATCCTGGCTTGACCCTGCTGAGGAATCTGGGCACTTGCTTTTCCTACTCCTTCACTCAGTCTCTGTGCTTCCAAAGGTGGCGAGGCGACTGAGTCAATCTCCACAATGTGGTGAACAGACTGCAACGACAGCACCAGTTGATGAACTCTGGGATGTGCAATCTCATGCTTCTTTCATACCTGAACTTGGTGGTGTTGACGAGGGACTTCTCCCCATACTTCAGCCAGGCGTGCCCATCCTCCTGCACAGGTGGCATCAGCCTCCGCTTTCTCCGCCGTAGTGGCTGCTGCGGCTGCAACAGCTGCTGAACATCCCAAGAGTCCGTGCGCTGCAATGGCGGCACTGTCTGCGCTGCTGCAAGGGGAGATGACAGCTCTGGTAGTTCACGTCCAAAGAGGGGTTCTGATGCTATTCAGTTCAGGGATGGCTTGGACGATGGTGCAGCCATGGCTGCCTAATCAGTCTTCGCAGAGGAGAGGACCTCAATACTTAGTATTTTGCTTTGGATGGCCGTGAGCTGCAGGCAGATCATCAATCTGCTCCGTGGAAGACAGGTCCTGTCAGGTGCCTGCCTGCTCCCCGAAACGAGGCAACGGAAGGGAACTTCACTTGCAGTGTGCCCAAACTCTGAGGCTGATGGCTTCACTTTATTTGCCTCAATGTCCGTTTCAAGCCGTTGCTGGCGGCTGCAGCTTGCCAGATTTCGACATCAGATACCAAGCCCACATCTTCCTCTTGTGCGCCTAAAAATTCTCGTGTTCGTGCTGCAACTGGTGGTGCAGCGGCAGCAACTGTAACTGCTGAAGTTGCTCACGCTACTGCTGCTAATGCTCTTGCTCCTGATGCCAGAGATCTTGCTGCTGCTAGCTCTGCCGTAGCCGCTGCTGTCGCTGCTTCTGCTGCTGCCGGTGGGTTGGTGGCAGCGGCGGGCCGCCGCCGGCGGCAGTGACGGTGGCGGCAGCGGTGGTGGTGGTGGTAGTGGTGGTGGTGGTGGTGGTGGTGGTGGTGGTGTAGGTTGTGGTCGTGCTGCTCCTTCTGCTCCTGCTGCCGCTGGTGGTGCTGTTGTTGTTGGCACTGCTCCTGCTTTCCCGATGCTAGGGTTGGTATTGCTGGCGCTGCCGATGCTGCCGCAATTGTTGCTACTGCTGCTCTCAATGCTGCTGCCGCTATTGCTGCTGTTTCTGCTTCGCCTCCTATGACGGCTGCTGTCAATGCTATGCTACTGCTGCTGCTGCTTCTGCTGCTGCTGCTGCTGCTCCTGCAGCCGCTGCTGCTGCTGCCGTGGTGCGGACGCTGCAGGGTGGTTTCTCACCCAGGAGGAAACCGGCAATGCTTGACCCGTTGTTTCCTAGCGCCTCTGACCTTGTCACTTCGGTTCTTCCAAAAGCGGAGACTGAACCATAGTGCGGCAAAGTTTGCGTAGTCTAAACCATGGGTGAGGCTGGGTGTCGTTGAAATCGGTCGTTGGGCTCCTCAACGATCGATTTCAGCGATGACCGCAACTTCTTGGGTGCGCCTGGGTATCGTTGGAATGCGTCGTCAACGACGCATTCCAACGAAATTAGAAGCTGCCACTCACCTTCCGACGTCCGGTGGTTGAGCTCGGTCATTGGGACATCGATGGTGACCATGGGAAATGCCTTTTCCGTAAATTTAACCCACTCACGGCTCAGCCAGGAACATCCGCAGGGTACAAGGCCTGCCGCTAGTTCCTCATTCATTTCTCTTTCGCTCTTGAGCATCCTCCCCCACACTCGCCACCCCCCCAACGTCCCCCAGCCTCTGCCTTAATTGGTTGGAGTATGGACCCGGCAGAAGCAGCTGAAGAAGGCCTGCCTGAAGAAATCATGCAGCAGCTTCTAGCACTTGGCATCTTCATCTGCATTTATGCCGCCTTGCCGTACCTGAAGCGTTCCTACCTGACCCGTCCTCTCCAGGGCAGCGAATTTGTCGAGGAGCTCCTCTCCCGAGAAGCCAGTGCATTACACGTCTACGACAATCTTGGCCTTGATCCGTGGCGGTTCGATAAACTGGTGCAGATTTTACAGGCTGCAGGACTTACACGTACTCGACGCGTGGGTTTAGAGGAGTCTGTGGCCATGTTCCTCTGTACCATGATAGGTGGCAAGGGACAACATCGGTTGAGTGAGCAATTTCAACACTCTATGGAGACTGTCGGACGGCACTTTGGCAGAGTCATGCGTCGTGTCCTTGAGGTTGCACCAACCGTCATTCGCTTATCTCCAGGCGATGGGGTCCCCGAAAAGATTGCCAAGAGCCCGAGGTTCATGCCGTGGTTCAAAAATTGTGTGGGGGCTTTGGATGGCACACATATCCCCGCTTGGGTTCCGAGTGAGCTACAAGGGGCCTACTGGAACAGGAAGGGTCAAAAGACGCAGAACGTATTCATCGCGGTGAACTTCGACGAGACCATAGCCTGGGTGAACTTCGACGAGACCATAGCCTGGGTGCACGCAGGCTGGGAGGGAAGTTCTCATGATACGCGTGAATACAGGCATGCGCGTGCAGAGGGCTTCGAAGTACCAGAGGGGAAGTATTTCCTTGCGGACGCTGGCTACCCGTTGTCTATGGAGCTGTTAACCCCATACCGTGGGGTGCGGTACCATTTGCGTGAGGATCCGCTGAATGGTGAGGTCAATGTCCCAGAAAGCCCACAAGAGCTGTTCAACATGCGTCATTCCTCCCTCCGAATGACGGTGGAGCGTGTCATCGGCCAACTCAAGCATAAGTTCAAGATCTTAGCCAACATGGAGGGCTACTCGTTGGATGCACAGGCAGACATTGTGATCGCTGCATGTGTGTTGCACAACATATTTGTACTTGCAGGAGCAGAGGAGGGTGGTTACATGGACAACTACAGGCTGAACATGGAAGCAGTTCGTGATGGCTTACCAGATGCAGACAACCTTCCAGATGATGCAAATGCGCCTGTGGAAGCCAGGGCATTTCGTGACAATGTGGCCAGGGTAATGTATATGGCTTACATTACAGAGAGAGCTGCTCGTGACCTGTAGAATTGACCTCATGCATTATTACGATTTGTATGAAACTTTCCAATGACATTTGTCCTTTGTAGACAGTGCATTTTCACTATTACATCGTCACACACCTTGCATTCAACGGGCACATGACAGTGGAGCCTTACAAAGAACACATCCATGCATAAAGTACTCATTATAACATGTCTGCATTGGCCTTTGATTCCCACCCTCGGGCTCGCACATCATGGGACCATTGCTCAATTTGTCAACCACCTACGACCAGCAGCGTACCCTCTATTGTACGCCTGTCGACATTCTACACTAAGGCGGGCAGCTCTGCACACTGAACACACTGTCCATTCCCTGACTTTCAGAATCACTAAACATAGCAAGAAGCCGCATAAGAAAGGGAACGCCCAATCCTGCCCGTGTACATGGAGATCCATCTTAGTATCTCGGCTGCACAAACCACACCCAAGCAAATGCACAACAGAAAGAATTAGGGGAATTGTAGTATGGAGGGAGGACAGTTAAAGAAGGAAGTAGAGGGGAGGACATAGTACAATGGACAGTGAGAGGGAGGGCACCGGGAATGGCAAAATACAAGAGGTAGAGGGGGAGGGAGAGGAGGTAAGGAGGGAGGTGGACAGGGAGGGGGGATAGAAGATGAGGAGGGAGTGAGAGGGGAGGACATAGTATAGTGGACAGTGAGAGGGAGGGCACCGGGAATGGCAAAATACAAGAGAGGTAGAGGGGGAGGGAGAGGAGGTAAGGAGGGAGGTGGACAGGGAGGGGGGATAGAAGATTGGGAGGGAGTGAGAGGGGAGGACAAACCACAATATACGCCCGTCACCCCCTCTCCCTCACTGCCACTCTTCCTTCCACTCCCCCCCTACACCCTCCTTCCCACCCCTACAGCCTGACTTCACTTACGGTCACTATCAGCCGGCCCACTTCTCCTGCGTGCTGACATCCGCGCAGCAGAACCATTCGGCGCTACGAGGTTCCTTACTTATGAGTTGCATGATGCGCGCCCTCTTTTCTGGCTCCACATTCAGCTGGCTGATAATCTGACGCGCTTTTGCCATCCATCTACCGTTGTCAGGGCCCGCCATCCGATCAAGGCTTCCAGCCAGCTTCATAGCAGCCTGTGCTAGGCTACGTCCAGCACTCAAACCTGAACGGCCATGCCCGAGTGCCATGCCAATGCCATCCTCCAACACCTGACGCACTCTCGGATTGTAACCCCCCCCCGAGGCACCTGCCGCACCGGCAGCCTCAGCGGCGGCTCTAGGCCGGGCTGCTGAGCCGGCACCATCCGCTCCGTCACCATGTGCTGCCGCACCGGCAGCCGCTGCTGCCGCACTGGCAGCCGCTGCTGCTGCACCGGCACCATCTGCTCCCGCACCGGCAGCCGCAGCACGGGCTCCCTCCAATCCAGCTCCAGCCGAGGCACGCCCAGGCGCACGTGCTCCATAAGCGGCAGCCCCCCCTGCAAATGCAGCATCCCTGGCAGCACGTGCACCATACATAGCGCCCCCTCGTGCCCCTTCACCAGCCGCATTAAGTGCCCCTCTTGCAGGAGGTCCCTCTCCTGCCTGTCGCGCAAGACGTGCCACGATGGCATCGGGCTCAAGTGGCCGGATTGCCGCTTCCGCACCGACAGCCGCATGGTCGTCTCCCACTCCCTCGTTACCAGCAGGTAGCAGCCCAGCAGAACCATCTATGACACTAGGCTCTGGCACGAGTAGTTCCTCAAGATAACCCTTCTCGTATGCGTAGTGGTACCTACCATTCCATGTCTCCTGCCACATGGCGTCTCCCTCGTCCTCGTCGTCGTCCACGTTGTCGTTAAGATCTACGATGGGCAGTGTACCTCCCTCTAGTGGAAGGGACACCTCGGGTGGAATGTTCTCCAAGTCGCGCGGTCCCCGCAGTACAAGCTGCATTCCTTGTGGGTCCTCCTTGGCGGGTGGTTGGTCCCACATCATCGCCCGGTCGCGTACGCCCTTGACACCTCAAGCCTTGCTGCCTGAGGCCATGACTTGTGGCCACACGCGGTGGCATTGCTCGAACCAAGTGAACTTTTTGCCCTTCGATGCAGGGTTCCCAAGATGATCGACGGTGCCGAACTCATCCCAGCATGCCTGGTCAAGAGTTAGCAGCCCATCCT
Organism: Penium margaritaceum; assembly: GCA_023375785.1. NCBI lineage: Eukaryota > Viridiplantae > Streptophyta > Zygnematophyceae > Desmidiales > Peniaceae > Penium > Penium margaritaceum. Next base: position 31,210 of record SZWC01010934.1, read on the forward strand.
TCCACCCAGCCCCGCTTAGGTTCTTCGCCTCACACAACTTACGGTATCCTCCCTTCAGGTTGTGCACTCGGTTGCGCACCTGCTGAGTGGTGTACTTGAAGTCAGGCATGTGCACGGCAGCACGCGCGGTTTTCAGCCTATCGTTGAAGGATTGTGCAAGGTCCCTCCACACGTCTGGCTTCCAGCCTGCTGCTGCGCGCGTTTTCTGTGGCAGTTCTGCAAGGACGTCAAAGAGGACCTCGGTGTCCAGCTGCATGCTCCACGCACGCTCACCCGCCACTACTTCCTCTGCACCATTTGGTGCTGGCTGTTCTTGCAACGCGGAGGGACCAGCACCGCTTGTGTTGAAAGCCTGCAGCGGCCTCTTTGCCTTGGGAACCCCACCACGTGGCTGGTTGAGGCGACGTTTGCCTTTCAGTTGCGATTGTGGTGACGGCGATAGGGTAGCACTAGCCGCTGCAAGAGTCCCCTGGGAACAGCTCCCCTGTTGCGAGGTGGTTTGGGTAATAGCGGGTGGAGCAGACGCCACAGCGCGAGGGGAAGTGAAGGGCTTCCTACCTCCTAACGCCGTTGCGTTTGCCGACGCCATGGCTTCAGCGCTAGGGCTAGGGTTTCCGCGGACGAGGTGGGGAGACGATCGTCGGGAGCCAACTACAGCGAGCAGGCGACTAGCAAGCTGCTCCATGATCGTCCAAGCTCTTTCGGACGATCGTTCAGCGAGGGCCTTGTGGTGGCAGGGACCTCATGGGAATCACTCTCATGTGGCAGTCGCGAGCAATTGGCATGCACATGCCACTTGGACCCCTGTTGTGTCATCTGCATCAGTTTCATCAGCCTTGCCAAGGGTTCGAGCGAAGAAGAAACTGCCAGAGACTCGTCCTCTCATGACTGACGCGTGCATGTGCATGAGCATCATCGATGACAACCCAAAACAAATAAAAATCGCCAGTGGAAAACGCCAAAAAATCAGTTGGCACGTGGGAGTATCGACAAACCAACTACCGATCCCAACAATCCAGGCGCGATGCATCCAACGATTTCTCTCAACGATACCCAGGCGCACCCCTTTTCCGCGTGGTTTTAGCCTTACAGTTGACTAGGTTGCGTAGCTCGGCACCACGTTGATCCGTCCGGATAAACTAAAGGCTTCCCTCCTAGCGGGCCCCACACAGAACACGGATGACTGAATGGAATCGGCCCAACAATCCCCGTCTCCACCAATCACGTGCGAATATCGATAGTTGGAACCTCGACATGCGTCCGAGTAAGGGAATAGACGCTCCGGATCTGACCGGCTGCGCCAGCCTTCTGACCGGCGATGATGATGATTGCTAGGTGGCCTGCAATTCGTGGACTCCACATGTCCTTCAACAAAATGCGCAACGAACTGTCCGATAGCGTCCAACGACCGATTTCAGCGACACCCAGCCTCATCCCATAAAAAAACAACCGTTTGTAATTTGCCGATAGACGTCGACAGTCGATCCTGTGGGATGGACGTTGACACAGGCCCATTCTTCAGGCACTACGGAGAAAGAGGTCAACGTTCTTTTTTCCCAGCAGACTCGGTTGAGGCAGAAACCGCGGATTGTAGCATCCAATCGGGAACGGGAGAATTGTGAAGTAGCGGAACGTACATCGTACTCTCACCATGTTGAAACCGATCTAGGGACTTTTTGCCGACGACGCCGAAATATATGCCGAAAAGCCCTTGTTCTCCGCCTGCCGACCAATAAACGCGATGGGTTTCTAACGGCAAGTATTCGTCGTCACGGAAATCAACCAAGATGGATACCCTGCCCGACCCCCCAAGGCAATCGGGTAGGGGGAAACGCGCTTTGAAGCTGCCAGCCGTAATTGCTCAATTTCTATTTGAAATCGACCATTGCTCTCTGGTGTGGTAAAAAATCATCGCCGATGCCCTCAAAATCTGAAAGAAGATAAATCGAGGGTTTCGATTCTCGCCCGAGAAATCTGTCTAGTTTCTAGGGAGATAGTCTGCCCTACGAGTTCCACATCCGCCAATGTCTGAGGCTTGCCATCGCCGAGAACCCAATTGGAACTGAGCCGAATTGGGCCAGCAAGCCATCAAGGTAGCAGCTCCCGGAAAGGGGCCCAGTCGGAGGGATTTTCTGTATGTACCAATTAAAAAAAAACCCAAAAAGAAAGAGGCTTGCCATGAAAAGTTCTTGTTCCTTGTGGATGTTTCCAGCTGTGGCATTTTCCACCGAGATCTGGGTGCCAGTTGTCCTTCATCCCAAGATGACAACACTTCCGATTGAAGAAAAAAACAAAACCTGTATCGATCCTTTCAGAACAGTGTTTTGTCAGACTGCGACGAAGCAATCAGGGAATTTCACTAAAGGACAGTGACGACGATGAGGATGGAGACAGCAGTGAAACAGCCAAAAGGGAGTCAATGGTGTCACACTGACACGAGATTAAGGGAGCCGTAATGCTGCAGGTTAAATTTTTGCCGTAGGTGAAGAGGCCATGAGGGCCACACCTGAAGAGCTGGCAAAATCAGTCTCCATTGAAGCTATCGGAGAACTGTGTGGACAGAGGATGTACGGAAGGACAAAACTGTACATGGATGTCTGAACGACAGCGAAAGTGAGCGGCGGAACGTCGAGGAAACGTGCCATTGCAAGCTATTGCACAATTATCATGCAATTATGGACTGGAGCATGAATTCACAACTCTCAACATTATACGGAAACATTTTTAAGTCTGAATGGGTTATTTCGAAGACTACGCAGAATTCTTCTGTTCGTCTAAGTCGTCTCAATTCGGTTTGAATTTCACATTTCGGCCATGTTCCCTTAGTTTCCAATAAAATTCATCCTAAAACATCTATTTGCCAAGATGTTAGTTCCAGATTGAAATGGCTAACATAGGTACTTGAAAAAACACCTGTTAGAAAAAACTTGCCGACTTTTCAAGACAAAAAGGTAACATCCGTACTTGACAAAAAGGTAACATCTGCAAAAGACATGTTCAAATCGACAATGCGACAAGTGTCCATTCGACAGGTTCACATAACCACTACAATAAATCATACGTGTACAAAGTGGAGGAAGGTTATATGAAAACTTAAGAGAAAGAAAAATGGTCATACTTCTACATTAATCATTGACGTTGAAAATGATTCAAAAACTAGATTTGGTGGTCTCATTCCCACAAGGACCTAACATTTGAAACAATTACAGTTTTCGAGGCATGATGTGAGCTACACACAAGTACATAATATGATTTGTATTTTTCGACATACCATAGATCATTGACTAATAAGCGAGAGAATCCTAACAATGTGGCATCGTATTCTAGTGCTAAAAGTGTCATGTGTGCCATAATTAGTCTGATTAAAAAATAAAAAACATTGACGTTGAACCCCAAGCAAAAAAGGTCACATGGTGCCATCCTTGCACTTTTTAAACTTTATACATCAAAAACGCACCAAACCAAAATTCTCTCAAAGGCAAAAGCATTGCCTATTTGAGACACAAATCTCATGCAAAATAAAACTACATACCTTATAAAATGAGACCGCCAAACTTACCAAAGAAAAAGATAGAAGTAATGATAAAAAAAAAGGATAGTTAATGCAAAACCCGATTTATACCTCAATCTCTTGTGACAATCTGATAGTGGAGCTAGTCTCACTTCATGGATGATCAATGTTCCTCAGGGCATGGTTGGGATATAATGACAAAGCAATGTAATCTTGTTGACATCATCATTCAATGATCTTGGAAAGTGTGTGTCGAAGGTGACCGTCATTTTCCACTCTCCTAACTTACTTTTGTCTTTGTCACAACCATTGTTGTCCAAAAACATCATATAGTAACAATTTTAGGTTCTTACACAAGAAAGAAAAAAAACAGATTTCTTCTCCATTCTATTTTCCACGTAAATTCTAAAATTTCTAATAAGCACTGCTAGTCTTGCAAGCATCTTCTGAAAAAGGTTTTTCACCTCAACCCCTTCAATTAACCCTATAGCTTATGGACCATATTCTTAGGAACAAATGGTCTTTCAAAGCATATTCCAGTTTTTTAAAACTTGAGACTAAGATCATGCGGAGTAAAGACCCAGAAATTACCTATGGGCTAGATTTTTCTTTGAATCCATTTCAAACAACATCTATTTTCCTAAATCAAAGGAAGAGGAGTGTTATAAAAAGGATTCCATGGTCACTTCTCTATTTGAGTGCAACTTAGTAATCTTTCCTATAGGCATTACCACATGGAACGATTAGGTTCATAATGCATTTTTGACAAATGACAACTACATCCATCCTTGGAGTAATTTGTCTTGAAAAAATGATTGATGTGACCAATCACGCACCATCTTTTAGAGGGCATAAATTTTGGTTCTTCAGTTAGTTGCAAAATGAAGTAGCATTATTACATTGGTTTTAAATCAAGTCATTATATAAGAAAAAAATAAAGCATTCTATACAAGTCGAGTGTAATTTGGACAATAAAATCAATTAATGTTAAAAGTCGATCAAATTTTCTAAAATGAGATAAAATCTTTGATCATACATAAAACACCACCTAATTTGTCGAATCTCTCGCCAAGGTGGTAAGAAAAACTAGTTGAAAGCTAAAACAAGCCTAGAGTTCACCTTGTGCTAAAAAAATGACTTTGGATAAGAAACAACACCCAAGGCTTCACAAAATCTTTTCATTTGAATCCCTTACATGACATCACCTCTTGCAGATGCCAAGAGCTCCTGTGGCAAAACAAAGGTTAATTGACACAGGCCCAAGAGGGCTCTCCATCTAAAATTCTAAGGGTCGACCCTTTGAATGAACCCTAAATAAACACACCTTGCACATGGCTTCACCCACCAGAGAGAGGTGATAGTGCCAAAACAGAGGGGCATTTTTATCCCTCTCACTTGCTTTTACATGCAACAAAAATGGTAGAGGAGAAGGGTAATTCTACCCCAATCCTCCACCCTAAACATGCTCATGGTGGTACGAGCAAAAGGGGCCTTACAGCGCCTCTCCCTTGCCTAAAAATAATCTAATGCTACTAAAAGTAGACGAATGGAGCAATAATAAAAAATTCACAAACGCTCCTCACATCAACTCTGTTGTAATGGGTGTTTCTACGTGACCTTGTCGTAAGAGGTTAAATTTTATGACCTTCTAGGAAGAACATAAAAGACAGATCATCCACAACAACGTTTCATGAATTAAATCATGGCACTTGAAGGCATGCCGATTGCATGATGGGAGCCAACCAAGAACCATCACCGAACGTATTTCATAATCTTGGAACCCCAATATGATGGATATGATTCCAAATAAGTGTCTATCATGGATCATCTTACGGTACACCAGTTTGGTGGAAATGATGTTGTGAACACTTTTCCTTTGACGAGATCCATTAAATTTAATATTGGTATCTCAACTAACCTAGCCGAAATTCTAACTGATTTTGATTAGGGACACGCACAGCAGACTATAATATCCAATTCAAAATAAAACGAGAAGATGATGGGTGATAAAAAAGCGATCAATATTGGATCATGGAATGTTTCTGAATGAGACACTTTTCAGGTGATAACACTTGCCAGACACTTCTTCCGTCTAATTGAAAGACACGCACAATATTTCGGATGAAGAAAAGTATGATCGTAAACATGTCTTAGGTCTTGGTGCCACCCAAACCCAAGACCAAATTACAATGCAATGTTGATGGACATTGTGGATAGTGTTTTAGTTTAACCAACCTACCTACAGGTGTTGGAAAAGATCCGTGACCTAAACGTGGTCTTGAACGCATGGTGGAAACTAGGAGGACCTCTTGGATTGCACATATTGGTGATGTTGTGGGGAGGAGCCACCTCAGAAACAATCCATGGAAAAACATCGTGTCAAGAAGATATGCACAAATGTTGTGTGGAGTTGGATGTTGGATGTTTTACATGGATGTCTAGTTTATTGGTTGCATGGATAGTACTCCTCAAAGGGGGAGATGCACCACCAAAAAACCTATTGAACATGTATCATACAAAATATTTGCAAATTCATTACTACACTATTTTTCAAATTAGTAGAACTCATTTAAAATGTTTTTTGAAAATGGCATCAGTTATGCCAATGATCCACATGTCAAATGTACGGAGGTCGTAATGGCCTTGCCTTAGTATCGGCCAATATTTCACGTGTTCAATGCTAGTAGATGTATACGAAGGACCACATACCAAAAACATCACAAAAGTGTGTGGTTGAGTGTAAGTGAACATGACAGAAGATTCCTACAGGTGATAACAGTTCAGAAAGTTCCTTTTATTGCACTATGTCTTGCACATGTTATGTGACGAAGTGTGTGATGATCAAAACTCTATGATAAAAAAGACAAACTATGATGGTTCAAAGAAAACGGGGAAAGGAGTGCACGTGCCTTTTCCATAGATAAAAACAATTATCAAATTTTTAACCCATATTTTGGGAACTCGAGGCTAGGATTTTGTGGAGTGAAGCACCGGAAAATCATGTATGGAAAGAGTCTTTTTTTACTCTAGCCAGGAAATTTTTTGCTCATTGGAATCAAGGCAAGAAGAGTGTCATGATGGAGATTCCATTCTGTAAATCCTCCATCATTTCATCACCACATAGGTCTTTTTCTATGTGACATCTTCACGTGGAATGATTAGAATCATAATGCATGTTCATGGCTAGCCTCAGTGAAAATGGTTGAGGCGACCTTTCATGTTCATCATTGGACTTCACTTTTTGATGAACATTCTGGTTCCTTAGTCGTGAAACCACCTAGTGTCATTACACCTAAATCCATTTACAAACATACTAGGTGAAAGAACTTGTGTGTAGGTGAAATTGTGTTCCTTAATCACTCTAATCCTGCCATTCCCTCAACATGTGAGATGAATGTTACTTTTAAGAATTTGTCATCAGAATGCAAATGGACATGATCTATCGTACATAGACATATAACTGTACACAAGTGGACAAATACACTAATGTATCAGAACCACCCCCTGCAATATACACTACAAGATACACCTCCCCAATACATTCTCGACTTGGGGGGGTGGGTTTGCACGACGACCCCTCGCCCAAAGACATGTGCCTTCTTTGTAAAGAATGTTATAGGCGATCGAGGACGCGGATCCGAGTGAATCGACGGCCGTACTGTACGAGCATGATGCGCGATAAGCGAGTTGCAATCGACACAAAAACACCCCGGTTAGACATCCCAAGCCCCCCAAAACACAGGAGTGTATTGGGGGAGTGTATTGGGTTGTGTATCGTAAGCCTATTCAGGATTACGCACAAGTGTATGGATACAATACTGTATTCATTCGGCCATAATTCAGATACACTTCCCAATACACCGGCCTGATACACTTCGGCTCCATGGGGGGGGTGGGGGGGCGACGACCCCCCCAAAGTACAAAGTGTATCAGGTAAGTGTATCAAAACGTGTAGCTGGTAGACAACCGAAAAGAGATACTTGTGTATCTGACTGACATCGTCGATCGATAGAATCCGACGGTTGACAAAAGAGGTTACAATCACAAATAGAATACTCTATTGGCATCGTGCAAGCGAACCAATCGATCCCCGATCGAAGGTCCGCCCTCTCCCCCCCCACCAAACCTCGCGTGTGTCTTGGGTGACTGTATTGGGGAGTGTATGGCAAGCTCGCTAAAGAATATACAATTTTGTATTTGTACACGTGTTTTTTTGCAGCCCCCCTCCAGATACACTACCCAATACATCCCCACAATACACTTTGATATCGGAAGGGGGGGAGGTGACGAAGTCTCGTTTCAATATAAAAAAATTGAATGTGATTAGTTCATCAGTTTGTATCTCTAGTAGACAAGCGTAACATCACACATATGATTTTAAGTCATCAGTAATGGAACTGATCTTCATCCTTGATCGGACGCATCCGACGGTTTGAGAAAGCCTAAAAAGTCTAATTCCTGAATTTTGCTCTCTGAACCTTGCGAGTAAACAATCCTTCCTCCAGATGGGAGGTTCCCTCTGTTGAAGTTTGTTGGCCACTCACATCTCTATGCCCTCTTGTCTCCTCCTCCATGCACACACATGTACAGTTTAACTGACATGGCCTCACCTGGAAGGACGTCAAGCTAGCCTACCATGATGTGCATCTCTGGCGACTTGTCTCAAGTGCTTCACCCAGGAGTGCCTTCTGGCACATACATGGTCATGACTTGATTCTCCATCTCTTATGTGGGAGATGCTAGGATACGTACACTCTTATTGCTGTGCCCTGCGTTGTTCCTGCTTGCCTTGAGTATTTTCTGGGGGAGCTACATTTCCTGGGTGCTGATCCTTAGGGGCCACCGTGTCGGGTTCGCCCGTTCACTGGTGAGAAGCCACTGCACGATTTAATTCCAAGCAGTCGGGCTCGACCCCCGGGTGGCGGTGTGTGCTTGCTCGAGTCTCTTGCTCGTAACGAGTGCACGCTCACTGGTTGCTAAGTCTCGCTCGCTCACCTCTCACACTCTTGTATTGGTTTTCTCGAGTTTTAAATGGCAAGAGGTTCCCAAATCCATGGCGTTCCGTGTGCGTCTCTGTGCCCTGGTGCTGCCTCATACACACGTGCACTAGGAAGCTGCCTAGTAACTATTGTTATGAGAGTAGTGAGGCCACATACCCACAGCTCGTTGATCCTTGCCACTTGGCAACCATCTACCACCCACTCGGGAGCTCGTGGCAGTCTCGCCTCGTGGGCCCGTGGGCTCGTGGCAGTCCTGCCTCGTCTCACCGCTAACTTTCTCGCAATCGAGCACTCTTGCACGACACATATCTCTAGCACAGAACAGTACCAGCAGCACCCAGTGGTGTTGCCGTAGTCGGTCGTAGCTCGAACCCGCACCACTCTTCAGTCATCCACACATGTGAGCGATCCTGCATGTATCTCTCCCTACACCACACTCAGGGCCCATAACAAAGTGATGCACCCCACTGGTGGGCCAAGCCTTCCCTCTCTGGAGGCACACACCTGCTGCGGTGATCTTCATTCACCCAGGTTCCACTCTCACAGACTAGGAGCTTCCCACCATTCTCACTCTCGAGCGACACTCTTGCCACTATGACCTTCGGTCACTCCAGTTGAAGCATCTTGCTCCAACTGCACTCGCTGTCTTGCGGTTCCCTTCTACCACACGGCTCACCACATCCGTACATGTTCGGTGCCCATCATCAAGGGGCAGGGGTACATCTCGGCTGCCCCAGCAGCCACAGTAGCAGTCATCTTAGATTCGCCACCTCTCGATGACCCTCCAGACAAGGAACTTGATTCCCCTCGTACAGATGCCCGCTACGTTGATGACGGGTGGGAGGATCCTCACCCTCCCATGCAGCATGACGACGATACACCTTTGTGGTTCCACATGCTTGACTGTTCATTCTATGGCAATAAACTAGCAAAACTAGATGCAAGGGATGCAGTTGAGCGGGAGGAAGCATTAAATCGGCAGGTGTACACAGCGGACCACCTACCTTCATCACCGCCCCGCTCATCAAATATGCAACCTCCTCATGGTTCACAGTCATTCAACACTACATCTGCATCCAACCCTGCATCTCCTATGTCTCCTACAACAACTGCATCAGCTGGGCTGCCGCCACCCTCAAAGGTCCCTGGGGTGATCCCCGTACTTCCATATCATACTGACTCCATCGGTTTGGCAGGTGCCATTCTTGATGCAGCCACAAGTACAGCAGCCACGTTTGCCGCCACTGCCCGCGCATGTAGAGCCCCCACTTAGACAGCGGTGGGCCGTGCAGCTGAAGCTTACGCGCACGCCGTAGCCTCTCTTACGCTGCTTGCAGCAGCAGCCGCTAACATTGCTACCTAGGTGACTGCAACAGCAACCTCTGTTGCCATTGCTGCATCGTCTGTCGCGGACTCGACAGCAGCAGCCATTGGTTCTATCCGTGCCTCTACCGCAGCCGCAGTCCTGACCCCCACAGGTGCTCAGCCGGAGCTGACACCACACATCACCACAGGAGATCTGGTAGCATTAGCATCAGCAACAATGTCCGACGCCATTGTCACCGGCCTTCTCTGTCTCACCTCGGCAGTTGCAGGGTGGGTTGCGGTCCTCTTCTCATCAGCTGCAGCAGATGTGGCGTCGCTCTTCGCGCTACTGCCCCGTCCCCAGTCCGGTGAGCATACCCTGCATTCTCTTCACTTCACACTCATTTGTCAAAATTCCAGGACCAGAAGAGACCATATAGGCTCTTCAAGCCGCTCTTAGTGAAGCCCAGGCAGCCCGCCGCAAAGCTGAGGATGACATGCAACGCAACAGTGAGGCACAGGAATTAGCCACCGTAGTGGCGAACCTAGTCAAAGAGCGCTTGCGGCCTGTTCCTGCCCTTGCCGCTGTTCTCCCGGCTGATGACATTGTATCTGCTGCCTCGTTTGTGCCTCCTAGTGGGAATGGTCCCAACTCCTCCTCTCCCGCTCTCTCAGCTGCCGCTCTAGCCCGAGTTCTCTTCCCTGGACACCAAAAGGAATTTGAGACTTCTCCACCGTAGTTCACCTTCAAGCTCACCTTCACCTCATGGGAAACACGCTTCAACGCGTGGGCCCAAGGGGAACTACTCTGGGAATACTAATCCCCTCCAAAGGCGACGTTTGTTCCACACTCACCAGAGGCGGCTCGGGTCGTTCCCTCTCTAATCAATGTCGGACCCGAGAGCTTGTTCGATGACATCGGCACGTACAATGTAGACCCAATACGAGGCATACATGCCGACCCTGTCGGCACGTACGCCCTCATTCATCGTCGTAAGACAGTCACTGGGCATGCAGCCCAGAGTGTCCTCACAGTGCAATTTAACATCATGAAAATGTGAGCCGATGAGACAGCAGACGAGTACTAGGCACGAGGTCTGCGTTCGTTACGCGACTTGGGCAAGTCTGCTCCAGGGCCTCTGTTTGCCTGCTTGTCCATTGTTGTAGGCCTAATCCCTGAGTTGTCTCATCTCTATCCGCACGTCTCCCAGGTAGAGCTCGAGTGCCTTGCCTCTACTCCACTCCCTACGGACACACCCCCCGAGATTGGACCACTCTATGACTTCACTGCTTCCCGCCTCACTGATTGGTGGAACATTCTACAGAACAAGAGCATGCACCGCGCTGCGCTCGCGACAGTCACAACCTCCTCACCCTCCCTTGCGACAGCAGCCTCCTCTCCCTTAGTCTCAACCTCTCCTGCAAGAGCACACTCCAATCAAGTGGGTGCCCATGGGGGAGGTGGTGGCTCCAACCGCGGGGGTGGTCGTGGTGGGGGCAAAGGGCGTAAGGGTGGCCGGGGTGGCAAGTTGACCTTCAGCTCCACTACTGTCACAGAAGTCAACTGCTCGAACTGCGGCGCCACCGGCCACTCTGCGCCCAAGTGTCCTGCTCCCCGCGATGATGCTCGTCTGGCCTCCTCCATGCGTGCCCATTCGGTACGCACAGGAGTCACCTCCTCTTCTTCAACTACAGCAGTGACAGTCATGTCCTCTTCCTCCTCCTCTGCCTCGGCCCTCACCACAACATCTGCCTACTTCAGCCGTCACCGCCACCCATCCGCCCATGGGGCTGGATCCCCCCACCGACCGGTCCTCCCTACCACGGTCCTCCCTCTGCCCACTACTCTACACCCTCCTGGACGCGTGACAATGGTCACCTGTCTCACCACTCTTCTGATGGCTCCTCTGACCGCTCCTCTGACCGCCGTGACGACGAGCGTGTTCTTAAGCAGCGTCTTGCTGAACTCCACCTTCGTTCTCAAGGAGGTGAGAGTGAAAGTGGCCTGTGTCATGTGTCTGTCTGTGAGTCCAACGCTAGCCTTTGTGGTGCTGCGCGTGGTGGTGTGCAAGGGGAACTGCCTGATGCTTGTGATTGGATTGAAGAATGACAATCTCACACGTTTCCCACTTGCCTTGGTGCATCCTCCTCTCCCTCTCTTCGTGGCACTGTCACTGTCTGTCTTGTTCTTCCCACTACCCGTGCGTCCCCTAGCCTCGGGATCATTGACTCTGGGGCCACACATCACATGACCTCCTGTCGCTCCTCCTTTGTTTCCCTTGGCCCTGTTGGCTCTGTTGGCCGCACTGGCCTCGGCCAACTTCTTCCTGTGCATGGTGTCGGTGTGGTGCGCTTTGTTGGTCCTGGCGGCACGGTCTATCTCTCGGACGTGCTGTATGTTCCTGACCTTGAGGTCAGCCTGCTCTCTGTGACCACCCTTGATGACAAGGGCATGGACTCCTCGTCCAGCCGCGGCCTTGCATCCATCTCCCTCCGCTCCTCTGGACACGTTGTTCTGCGTGGAATGCGTTGTGATCGTTTGTTTCGTGTGCCACTCTCTTCCCTCATCTTCCACTGCATCTGCTCTTGTTCACATGGCACCCTCTCTGTCTTCTGCCCATGTCGATCTCCTTCATCGCCGCTTTTGTCACATTCACACTGTCACTATTCAGCGCCTTCTCCGCCTTCGACCTGCTGCGGGCTTGGATCCTGTCACCTTTGCACCGCCCTGCTCCACGAATTGTCTTGATTGTGCCAGTGGCAAGATGCATCGCTCCCCGTTTTCCACCTCCGAGACTCGCTCCTCTCACCCTCTTGACCTTGTTCATGCCGATGTCATGGGTCCCCTGCCTCATGACTTCCTCCGTGGTCTTGGTCGCTACATTCTCTGCTTGACTGAAGACTTTTCCCAATACCATTGGGTCGTTGCTCTCCATCACAAGAGTGAGGTCACCGACGTCCTTGAAACGTGGCTCCCTCAAGCCGAGCGCGCTTGCCTTCGTCTCCTGCGTGTCTTTCATAGTGACCGGGGAGGTGAGTGCGTCGGCCCTACCTCCCGCTACCTTGAGTCTCGTGGGGTTCGTCTTGAGCTCACGGCCCCCTATACCCCTCAGCAGAACAGGGTGTCTTAACATTGGAACCGCACCCTTGTTGATGGGGTGCGCTCCCTCCTTTCTGCCTCTGGTCAGTCCCCTCTGTTCGCTTTTGAGGCCTTGTCCTACATGACCTGGGTCTGGAATCGAGTCCCTCATGGTCACCTTCCCCACACCATCTCTCCCTTTGAACGCTGGACTAGTCAGCGCACTGACCTCCGTCTTGCTCGTGACTGCGGGTGTCTTGCCTCTGTCTGGCTGCCCACCGATCACCGGGATGGCAAAACTTTCCCCCCGCGGCCGCCTCTGTGTCTTCCTTGGTGTCTCTCCCTTCTCCAAGGCTTGGCGCTTCTGGGATCCATTGCGTATTCGTGTCATTGAGTCTCAAGATGCTCTGTTCTTTTAGCACCTGTTTGAACGTGATGCTCCTCGCTTCGGCGGGTCCCTCTCTCCGCCCCCTCGGGGTGGGGGTGGTTCCCTCCCATCTGGGGTCTCTTCTCTCCCCTCTGTGCGTCCCTTAGTTTCCGCTGCCACCTCCTCGCCTCCTCTTCTGTCCAGCACTGAGCTGTCTGAGTCCCCTGCTCCCATGGAGTCTGCCTCATCATCTGCTTCTCCACCTTCCGGCTCTTTTGTCCTTCCTACTGTCCCCTCGGTCACTGAGTCTGCCTCATCATCAGCGTCTCCAGCCCGCCTTGAGTAGTCTGTCCCATCTGCCTCGTCTCCGCCTGTGGCAGCTGCTGTTCAACCCGTCTCCCCCGCTATTGTTCCCTCTCCTATACAGTCCTCCTCGGCACGGTCGATTCCCCTTGTCTTACCCTACACACGTGGAGGTCGCCTGAGGGTCCTTCCCCCACAGTCTCACCCTGTGGTCTCTGGTGACCCTGGCCTCCGTGCCCTTGGCCTCATGACCTCTAGCCTTTCCACTGCTCCCTCTGTTGTCAACCCCAGCACAGCTCTTGGCTACTCTCTTCTTAAACAAGAGTTCCACTCCGCTCTCTCGTCCTCTGTAGCTGGGTATGTTGCCTCCTGCTTCGCTACTGCAGGTCTCTCTCACCTTCCGCCCGAACCACTGACTGTGTAGGCAGCACGTGCAGCCACTGACTCCTCTCTGTGGGAGCAAGACATGAAGGCTGAACTTGATGTTGTGTCAGAGCACCGTGTATATGAGCTGGTGGATCTACCACCTGGCTGCAAGGCTGTTGCGGCCAAGTGGGTATATCGCCGCAATCTTAATCAAGACAATTTTGTTGAGCGGTACAAGGCATGCCTCACGACAAGGGGATTCTCCCAGTTTCCTAGAGTGGACTTTGATGAGACATTTGCACCAGTTGGTCGCTATACAACCGCCAGAGCATTACTCAGCTTAGTCGCTCACCATGACTGGGAACTGGAGCAAATGGATGTCAACAATTATTTTCTGCACGGATCGTTGGATGAGGAGATGTACATGGTGCAGCCGCCCGGTTTCTCGGATGGGACAAACCATGTGTGGCGGCTGCGCAAATCCCTCTATTGGCTCAAGAATTCCCCACGCTGCTGGAACCAAGAGATCCCAGCAACACTGGAGAAAGAGGGCTTTAGAAGGAGTCCCGTGGATCCTGCACTATTCCTCAGCTCCCCCACAAAACCGTTAGTTGCCATCCTGGCCTATGTCGATGAATTGCTCATTGCATCTCCTAATCCCTCTGTCGTCTCAGCTGCTAAATCCCTTCTGCAGGTAGCCTACAATATGAAGGACCTGGGTCCAGCTCATGTCTTCTTGGGCATGGAGCTAGAGCGTGATTGCGCACGTCGCACTCTGCACGTACACCAGGTTGCGTACGTCCGTAGCCTGGGGGAGCGCTTCAGTCCCCTTCTCGCTGCCATTCCCACTGCGTCTACACCCATGACCCCTACTGGCCAGTCACTATTGAAGTCCCTGGACATCTCAAAGCTGGGGGAGACAGTGGATGTGACTAACTACCTCCGAGTAATTGGCTCTCTGATGTACCTTGCCACCACCACACGTGCTGATGTTGCCTTTGCTGTCAACGTTTTGTCTCAGTTCTCTCGGTGTTCGCGCGAGCGGCATCTTGAGGCTGCCTTGCAAGTCGTTCGCTATGCACTCTCCACACCGCGCGTCGGTCTCTACTTTCGTTCACAACCCTCCCTCGTAGTTGATGGCTTGACTAATAGTAACTGGGAACATGACTCTGATGAACGCAATCGAACAGGGTACATTTTCATGGTGGGTGGGACAGCTGTCTCTTGGAAGAGTGGCAAACAAGGTTGCATTGCCCGCAGTACAGCTGATGCTGAGTATGTTGCTCTTAGCACAGGCGCGTGTGAGGCTGTTTGGCTGTATTGCCTGCTGCAGCACTTGCGTGTTCCCATCCGTTGCATCACTCTGTGTTGTGACAATCAAAGCACAAAGGCCATTGCCGAGAACAGTGGCATGCATCACTCCCACACCAAGCACATCAATGTTGAGCACCATTTTGTTCGTGAGTGCATTGCCGCCGGCATTATCCAGGTTACCTGGGTGGACACACGTTCTCAGAGAGAAAACTTCCTCACCAAAGCCCTCAGTCGCAATGTTTTCAAAAGTGTTGTTCATGCTGTTGGCCTCATCTGTCCCCATGACCCAGGTTGAGTGCCTCCATGTGCCTTCCGTATCTCTGTTCATCTAATACTTCTGAAACTTCATGTGTGTTGGGTGTTTGCCTGCGGGTCATGGGGGAGTGTTGAAGTTTGTTGGCCACTCACATCTCTATACCCTCTTGTCTCCTCCTCCATGCACACACATGTACAGATTAAGTGACATGGCCTCACCTGGAAGGACATCAAGCAAGCCTACCATGATGTGCATCTCTGGCGACTTGACTCAAGTGCTTCACCCAGGAGTGCATTCTGGCACATACATGGTCATGACTTGGTTCTCCATCTCTTATGTGGGAGATGCTAGGATATGTACACTCTTACTGCCGTGCCCTGCGTCGTTCTTGCTTGCCTTGAGTGCTTTCTGGGGGAGCTGCATTTCCAGGGTGTTGATCCTTAGGGGGCCACCGTGCGAGGTTCGCCCGTGCACTGGTGAGTAGCCACTGCACGGATTGATTCCAAGCAGTCGGGCTCGACCCCCGAGTGGCGGTGTGTGCTTGCTCGAGTCTCTTGCTTGCAACGAGTGCACGCTCACCGGTTGCTAAGTCTCGCTTGCTCACCTCGCACACTCTTGTCTTGGTTTTCTCGAGTTTTGAAAGGCAAATGGTTCCCACATCCATGGC
>SZWC01010935.1:42255-59862 GCA_023375785.1 Penium margaritaceum
GAGAGAGAGAGAGAGAGAGGGAGCTGGCACAAAATCGCCAGCGTACCTCGCACACGATGATTTCGCGCCAGAACGACAAAACGTAAATCGAAGTTCGTTCTCGACGAACTTCGACATAAAATAAACAAAATAACTCATGCGAACACACGAGTTCAAGGAAAAAGCCCCCGGTTTGGGTCCCAAAACCAGGGGTTTGGTTTAAAACGGAAATGGGCCTCCAGAGACTCGAAACATCCGAGTCTCCCTGCTCTGGGTCATTGATGACGATTGCCCCTCAGTCTTGCAAAGGGGGTAAATCCCTGACGCGGACTGAGAACGCCATTTTGCGAACTCTGACGACGACTTCAAAGCAAGAGCTGGAGACACGACACATTACAGTGGTTCTCAGAGCCAGACGACCCTCGCGACTAAGGGTTCGACGGAAACGGCAGCTACGTCACATATAAAATGCCGCCGGCAGCTCCAAGCAGCAGCAGAAACGCCAGAAGGGACTACGGCATCTACAATAGACGGATTGAAGCGCCGTAAAGTGCGTTAGGGAGCTTGAAAAAACTCTACTTGGTGGAGACTCTTCCTTCAAGTCTCTCTTCAATTCTAGAGGGCTAGAAGGATTTTTGTGGGACGGGGTGGGGAGTTCCCACCCTAAAAAACCACAAAATCCTCCCCAATGTCAAGGCTCCTTCAAAATCCCTTCATCCAAAATTGGGACAGCGCCCCTGCCCAAGGTTAGGGACTCTCACGGCCTGAGAGCACCTTAGAAAGAAGGAGGGTGACACCTTGGAGATTTTTGGCAGCTTGCGAACGCCGCCGGCTCAAGGGAGACGTTGCCCAAGAACGCGAGAGGCATCAAGGAGCATGAAGAGAAGACCAAGGAAGACAAGAAGACAAGAGGAAGACAAGAAGGAGAAGAATGAGTGGAAGGCTTGGTAGGAATTGCTAGAATTCTCCTAGTACTCTTTGCTCTTGTTTTGTGAGCGGCACTCTCATTCCTCTTCATTCTATTGTCTTGTGAATTTCTGTTTTCCTAGTTACTAGTCCTTGCCAATCGCCGTGAGTCACAGCTTAGGAAGGCTAGTTACAAAACCCACAACCTTGTGCCGAAGTGGCGGCCTAGGAACATAGAAAGCTAATTTATGATTGCCTCACCGATCGTGAGAGCAAGGGGTTTGTGGGAGGTGATTCCTCCATAACGTTGTGGAGTTATTCTCACAACGGTCTTCACGTGCTAGTTGCACGGGCGACGAGATGGCAAGTGCCGGACCGTCCAAGACAAACAAGGGCAAGTTGGTGACGGCCTCACCACAAGCTCTTGGCAGGCTCCAAATTTTGGGAGCCGCCGCCGCGAGCACGATTGCCAACCCAAAGGCAATCGTACCGCCAAGGGAAACCGCACCGCCGAAGGCAACCGACGCCAACCTTGGCGATACCGAGTAGCATGCGGAGGCCAAAAAGGTGCTCGACGAGCACGTCGACGCGCACGTGGGAGACCCCCACGCGACGGACGACGCAATGGAGGAGGATCTCCCGGGGGGATACCCTGATGAAGAGCACGACGCCGACGATGGCGCAGGCGATGAGGATCGCGACCACCGCCATCGTAGTACGACAAACTTGAGCCGATTGCTCAAGAAGGACAAGACGCCCGCCGCATCGCCTCAAGCTACCGACGGCAGCGAGACTGCCGAGAGCAACAAGGACGCTGAAAGCAACCACACGGGAAGTTCCCACGAGAACGAGCCGGACGACGTCGCCGCGAAGGCAATTCGCGATGATCATCGTAGGCTCGCGGAGTTTGCTGCCGAGGCCGCAAGCCGACTCAAGATCACCACCGATGTTGGAGATACGGCACCACTCGGAGGAATGGGGGTGGACCCTCCTTCCTACGATGCGGCCGCAATGGGACAAGGCAGCGCCCACTCGAGCGTCGTCGCCGAGGACAGTCTCCTCCAAAAGGTGGGACTCCTTGGAGGCGTGTATGCAAACCATACCCTCTTGCAGTGGGTAAGGGTGCACGGACAACGCGAGGCCTTGGAGGCTATCGCCGATGCTCTGCCAACATCAGAGCTCAATTTTGCGTTCGCAAACCTTCTATTCCACAGAGGGCAGAGCATCACGGACCTTGTCCGTGATCGCCAGCTGCAGCGCTTGGCCGCCCATGAGGCAAGTCGCCGATGCAACGACCTCGACAAGGTGTTGCAGAGCGTGACCCAGGTGTGGATGCAACAGCAAGCGCATCCTGCCGCAGCTGCGGATGCCAGTGCCGGTGGCAGCGACAACTTGCCTACCTCGACGACTTCGGGGTCGGTCATGAACACGTCCTTCCTCCACAGTGTGGAGATCTTTCGGAAGGGCGTGAAGCTGACTGACTGGCTGAACCACATGGATCACGTCCTACGTGTCCACAAGGCTCCACTCAGCCAGTGGGGCGACCTTGCCACGACGCGGCTTGAAGATCAACTCTTCAAGTATGTGGCCAAGGAGTGGACTGCGCAGCAGCCGAACCTCGAGTGGCAGCCGGTGCGGTGGGAGGCCTTCTGTGTGATCATGCGCAAGAAGTGCACCCAACGTGAGGAGGTGCAACACGCCTTCTATAAGATCAAGGACGTCAGGCAGCTAGGCAGCTTGCTCGAATCCTACTTGAGCGAGTTCGCCGCACTCGTGGAAGAAGTCAAAAGCTTCACCGAGGGCGATGGGACTCAGACCTTCAAGCACCCGGAGTGCATGCTGCTGGAGTACTTGCATGATGGTCTCGCCAGCGAGAAGCTGAAGGACAAGACCACCACAATAGCCACTGGCCAAACTTGGACAAGCTAGAGGGTGTTGCACGACTACATGAGCGAAGTGTATTCGGCGAACCCAAAGCACTACTCTGATGCACGGCCGAACGCGTGAGCACAACAAGGCCGCGACATGCGCATGGACTCTGCAGGGGCTGGTGGGTCAGCTGGACAGCAAGGCGGGGCCAAGGGCAAGCAGCCTACAAACCCTCCAGCCAAGAAGGCTGGTGGATACAAGGGCCCCAACAACAAGCGCAGCCGCGAGAATGACGAGCTGCAGGCGGCGCGTGAGCGTCGCAACACATCCTTCCGCGAAGGGCTGTGCCACAACTGCATGTAGCCGGGCCACTTTAGGGCTCAGTGCCCTCAGGCTGCTGTGGATGGACAAGAGGCCGCGGCGTTAGCTGCAGCAGTACCACCTCGTGGGGATGGTGCAGTAGGAGGCTGTGGACAGGGCCGTGGACAGGGTCGCAGTCGCGCCAATGGACCCGTCCGTGGTAACGGACACGGCCGTGGGGCGGGTTTTCCCCACCCCTGAGTGACGTCAGTGGGGACTACTCAGGGGTAAAACTGGATCACGGATGTGGGTTCATGTTTTCATATGAGGATGTTAAACAATTCGAATTTTTGATGAGTTCAAATTTCTCTGTTGTCTTTTCTCCTCCTTTTGAACCGCATTCTACACTTGCTGACCGACATTGCCCACTAAACCTTGCATCTCCAGAGGAGATGCATGATCGTACATGCTTAGTGGTGGCGACACCGACCACTGTGCAAGAGTTGTGTGACACAGTGATTGAAGCAAACGCCCTCAAAGCAATGAGTTCAATCACGTTTTCAGTACCCTTAGTCGAAGATTTCGACCCAGTCAAATTTAAAGACTGGAAGGTCCTAGCTGAATTCACACGTGCCTACAAGATGTGGACTCGAGTGGGTGAATCATGAAAGTTGCGACGCCCGTCGTATAGATTCTATGTTTATCACAAACTCGGCTTGCCGTCATCGAGTCTGTTCACTCGGAAGAGTGGGGGCAACATGACGATGTAGTTCAAGGACACCTAGCTGGTGCTCCCGTGAACGTACTCTTTTGTTAGCCTTGGCTTTACCCGACAGGTTGGCTTGAGGTACAAGCCATCGCACAGCGCAGTTGTTGTCGATGACAACCTTATGGTACCCGTGATCGGTACTTGTAAAGCAAAAGTTTGTATTCAAAGGTACACACAGAGTGTCACGTTGAAGGTACTCAACCTTCTTGACCCGGTTGAGGTGGTGCGAGGCGACCCCTGGCTCCGTAACAACAAGGAACTAATGTGCTTTGAATCAAAGAGTTTGATCCTCCGAAAAGGACAACGCCGCTTTACGTTGATTCCGAGTACGGAATTATCACCGACACGACTCAAAGTCCATGCTAGCTTGTCTGCAATGCATGTCAAGAGACGTATTCAACAAGGTTGTTGATACTTCTTAGCTGAGCTACAGAAAGTGGAGGACAACGTGACGGAAGACACACCACAAGAGATCAAATCTCCATTGGCAGAGTTCTTGTATGTATTCGAAGGCCCACCGGCTAGGCTTTCACCAGAAAGACACATGGGTCACACGATTTTGTTGCAACTGGAGGTGACTCCTCCGTTCAGAACCATGTATCACCTAAGTCCAGCAGAAAGGCGAGAAGCCAGACGCCAAATCAAAGAGTACCTTGCAAAGTGGTGGATCGAGCCCAGTAGCTTGCCGTACGGTGCGCCGATCCTTTTTGTGAACAAAAAGGACGGTGGTTTACGCATGTGCGTGGATTACCGGGCGTTGAACAAGCTGACGATGAAAAATCGATTCACCTTGCCACGGACTCAGGACCTTTTCTACCAACTCCAAGGCGCAAAAGTGTTTTTGTCCTTGGATTTGTCTCAAGGGTACCATCAAATCTGCATCACGGAAGATGATGTGCCAAAAACCACGTTTTGAACGTGCATGGGACACTATCAGTTCCGAGTGTTATGCTTCGGGCTTACGAATGCCCCGGCAACCTTTCAAGGAGAAATGAACCGAACGTTCGGCAAGCAACTTGGACAGTTTGTCTTGGTTTACCTGGACGACATCCTGGTTTTCTCCAAATCAATGGAAGAGCACATATAACATATCCGCGAAGTTCTCATTATCCTTTGGGAACAGAAGTTCTTTGCGAAAGTGAGCAAGTGCAAGTTTGCACAAGATGAGCTCGAATACCTTGGACACATCGTCGGCAAGGACGGCATCCATGTCAACCCACGAAAAGGTCCAAGTCGTTGTGGACTGGCCACGTCCCGAGAATGTTGGGCAGATACGGTCTTTCCTCGGCCTTGCAAACTACTTTCGACGGTTTATGCAAGGGTATTCAACCCTGGTAGCACCGCTAACCAAGCTCACGCGAAAAGACGTGCGTTGGGAATGGAGACCTGATTGCAAGAACGCATTTCTCAAGGTCAAAGAACTCCTATCCACGGCGCCCGTCCTAGCTCTTCCGGATCCATCGCAACCATGGGAGGTTCCATGTGATGCGTCGGTAGTAGGACTCGGAGCCATCATCATGCAGAACGGTCACCCAGTTGCGTATGAGAGCCGGAAGCTCATTCCCGCGGAAACGTGGTACACGACTGGGGATCAAGAGCTCCTTGCGGTAATACACGCTTTCAAGATGTGGCGTTGCTACCTCGAGGGTGCTGAAGGGGGTGTGACGGTCGTGACCGACCATAATCCATTGGTGTTTTTCCAAACGCAACCGAACCCATCAAGACGGCAGGCACGTTGGAGCGAATACCTGAGTCGATTCTCGTTCACATGGGAATGTCGGCCAGGACGCATCAATGCGGCCGATCCACAAAGCCGACAGCCTGTGGAAGTTAAAGCAACCACCGAGGTCAGCGGGTGTTTTGTGGTCATTGGAACAGCAACAGCACAACCACCAGATCCCCTTGCACCTCTGCGGCAACCACCACGAGGGATTATCCATTACAACGGTTTTGTAAACAGGATCCAGATGGGATACTGTATAGATTTTTGGTTTCAAGAATTTTGAAATCTGGACAAGTACGGCCTGGTGGAGGCTGCAGGAATCTTCTGGCACGGAGAACAAGTTGTTGTGCCAAATTCGGGAGACCTTCGAGCAAAGGTTATCTCCCAGTTCCACGACCCGCCAGTCGCAGGTCATGTGGGACCCCGAAAGACCGGACAGGCACTCTCGGACGAATATTGGTGGCCAGGATGGAATGTTGATGTCCGTAAGTATTGCATGACATGCGACCCATGTCTTCGGAATAAGGCTAGTAACAAGAAGACTGCTGGACTCCTCCAACAGCTTCCCATTCCTGGGACTCCATGGGAGTGCGTCAGCATGGACTTCATTACTGGTCTTCCGGACACGACCCGGGGCCATGATGCAAAACTAGTGGTTGTGGATCTTTTGACGAAGATGACACACTTAATTTCTACAACCACTGACGTGATCGCAGAGGAGACAGCTCGTCTCTTCTTTGAGGTTGTCGTAAAGTACCACGGCTTGCCGTTGCACATTATCTTCGATCGAGATCGAACATCTGCGAGTAAATTTTAGCAAAAGATGCACGAATACTTTGGCAGTGAGTCGGCAATGTCGAAAACGTTTCACCCTCAAACTGACGGACAAACAGAGCGCATGAATCGCTCTCTGGAGCAGATGCTCCGCATGTACGTGGACCCTGCCATGCATGATTGGGACGAATTCGTAGCACCGGAAGAGTTTGCGGTAAACAACTCGGTGAACGAGTCCACACTGTTCACACCGTTCGTGTTGAACAGTGGTCGGCATCCAGTGGTACCCTCTTCATTGGTGAAGAGTGGGAGTACAGGAGGGCAGGTTCCTTCCGCTCAAGCGTTTTCCGAGAGCATCGAATCCTTGTTACAGGAGGTGAAGGGTCACCTTCAAGCAATTCGGCAGCGACAAAAGGCATATGCCGATAAAGGTCACTGAGAGGTCTCGTTTGATATCAGTGACAAACTGGTGCTTAGCACTAAAAACCTTCGGCTGAAGTCGCCAGGGGCAAGAAAACTTCTCACAAAGTGGATTGGGCCGTTTCCCATCGTAGCACGCATCGGGCCAGTGGCATACCGATTGCTACTTCCGCCGAGTATAAAGATACATGACATGTTTCATGAGAGCCTCCTAGCTCCATACACGGCAGAAGGAACCGTTCAGCCACCGTCAGCGGTCCTGGTTGCCGACGGCCAATACGAGGTCCTTCGCCTACTCCAGCACCGAGAGTCTACTCTTCAGTCGTGCGTTGTTAGGGAGTACCTCGTTCATTGGGCCGGTTATGGACCTGAACATAATTCATGGGAGCCCGAATCTCGGTTGCCCACAAGGGTGGTCAACGAGTTCTCGAGCGAGCTTGCGGCTCGCACAGATCGATGTGTGGCAAGAGGTACCACCTGAACGCGGAAAAAGGGCATAACATTCTCACAAGGCAGCATTCATGGACAGCGACCATAGGAGGTTGGGGACGCCCAACATGGTTGTCGCGCGGATGCTCCAGCCTAAAGGGGGGAGGCCGCTAGCCGTGCTGATCTACAAGCTGCAGCTTAGGTCTAAGTACCGTGCACGTGTTCATGTTTAGCTTGTAATTGAAATTGTTAACTTTCTTTCACAATGTTGATGACTCACTGACTGACAATCCTACTTGTTGTTTATGAACCGGGACGGTTCATAATAAGTGGGGAGGAATGTAGCGGGAGGGCCGGTTCGGTCCTCCCTCCTCGCTGAAACGAGGGGTGGTTGCGCACCACCCCTCGCGTTAGCGAAGGCTGGCCGGCGGCCAGCACTTTGCTGGCCGCCGGCCAGCTCGCTGCCGACCGGTTGGACGGCCGGCGGCCGGCCAAGCGACCGGCCGGCCATCGGCCTGCCAGTCGCCAGCCGCCGATCATGGCCTTGGTCCGATCGGCGACTGAGAGGCCACGAGGGCCTCGAGGGCAAGGCCTCGTGGCCTCGTGCCCTTGCCCCGCCCTTGCCCTCCTTGCAAAACAAGTAAGCGAGGACGAGGGATAGGGGGAGCGAGGGTGAGGTCAAGAGAGAGAGAGAGCTGGCGCGAAATCGCCAGTGTGCCTCGCACGGGATGATTTTGCGTCAGAACGACAAAACGTAAATCGAAGTTTGTTCTTGACAAACTTCGACATAAAATAAACAAAATAACTCGTGCGAACACACGAGTTTGAGGTAAAAACCCCCGGTTTGGGTCCCAAAACCAGGGGTTTGGTTAAAAACGGAAATGGGCCTCCGGAGACTCGAAATATTCGAGTCTCCCTGCTCTGGGNAGTTTGTTCTTGACAAACTTCGACATAAAATAAACAAAATAACTCGTGCGAACACACGAGTTTGAGGTAAAAACCCCCGGTTTGGGTCCCAAAACCAGGGGTTTGGTTAAAAACGGAAATGGGCCTCCGGAGACTCGAAATATTCGAGTCTCCCTGCTCTGGGTCGTTGATGACGATTGCCGCTCAGTCCTGTGAAGTGGTTAAATCCCTGACGTGGACTGAGAACGCCATTCTGTGAACTCCGACGACGACTTCAGAGCAGGAGCTGGAGACACGACACGTTACAGTCTCGAACGATGGAAAAATATGCAATATTACCCAAACACATACAAACTCTATGGTGGCACACTTGCATCACTGGCTAGCCAGACTAGGCAACTTTAGGCCACTCGAGACGCCGGAACATGTAACCGGGCGTCTGGGTCTGAGCCACATATAAACTAAACACGTCTGACAAAGGGTCAACAAAGACTAGATCAATCAGTGTTGGGTCTCCTGAGGTACCTCTACAAACTACCGTGTACCCGGGTCTCAACGACAGAAAGAGTGCAAATCTGCCAGAAACTATACGGTGAGTTTCCATGAGGTCTCTTTGAGGCTGGCACAAACCACCAAGTTCCCATGTCTCAACCTCCAAGAAAACTCTATCAAACATGTTAGGGTGAATTAAGTGGCTAGAATGTACCACACGTGGCACGGAAGGAGTAATGTAGCTGCTGAAGAACCATCAGCACAAAGTAGGAAACTCTCACTACACAAGATTGTATGGCAGTCAGACAGCTCAAAGCCCATACACCAACAAATTTAACATGGAGTGGATGGTCTTGCATGCATGGTTGGTTTTGAAGTTGCTTTAGGTTAGTTGTTGGGTGCTCATTTTGTTAGGGTAATGTTGCCAGGTTCTCAAGCAGGAGCCGCTCTTGGATTCATTCTGAAGAGGTCTCGCTTGACCCCCAAGGTGGTGGCGGCTACACCTCGTGCATGATGCACGAGGCGGGGCACGCTCATTGTGCTAAGGTCTCTCTCCACCCAACTACCTAGTATTTGTTTATCACCTTTCTAGGCGAGTTTTGCAACACATCTGTGGTGTTTCTCTCTTTCACTCTCTTGTTCTCTATCCTCACATAATTGTTCAAACTACTGGTATCAGAGCATCCTGAGGGAAGAGTTAGTCACCCTCTCACTGTGTCTCCCGCGGTGAGGCATTGATCCTTGGAACCCAGCCCACCACAACTCTTGGTCGCGTGCACGCCATGGTGTGTGCGCCACATCCCAGCAGCCCTTGACGTTTGCACCTTCTTCACGATGCATCTTGCAATAGAACACGGCTGCACATAGACTCTTTAGCCTCTTCTGCCTCCCTTGCCACCACCACTTAGCCCGCGGCAAAGTTGAGAGAAGCAAAAGGAGGATGACTCCCACTAGCTGGCTCTCTTGTCTGGTCATCAACCTCCTTCATTTGCGCTCTTGGTCCCTCTTTGGCCGCCTCCACGTATCGTCCCATCTTCTCGGCGGCCATTAGTGCAAGTTCGGCTATTACCCTCGCACTTGCAGTAGCGGCAGCAGCCACCGCCACCAATTGATCTCCTCAGTAATTGCAACAGTAGTCCCAATAGCTGTGGCCACCGCTGCCACCATAGCCGCCGTGCTCACAGCCATAGCCCCCACCCAGATCATCCTCCGAGCGGATTTTTGTGTGGGTTCAGCGGTCACCGTCACACATGCACCCGCGGCAGCAGCCGTCGTTACCGCTTGATCTCTCCGACATTTGCAACAGCAGCCACAATAGTTGCGGCTGCCATTGCCATCGTTTTCACTACCTTCATCACAAACACAGCCACAACTCGGCCTCTTGCCGCTGTGACGCAGTCACTACTGTGCCCACATCTACGGCTGCGATCTACTGTAGCAACAATTGCTGTAGCCTCTGGTGCAACAACAGCAGCAGCAACAACAGTTGGTGTGACCGCTACGTGATTGGCACAACAGGGCTTGAATTTTTCAGTGGTCACAGTTCTAGCCGCAACTGTAATCACAGCTAGCAGCCACAGTCGCACCTCTCTTCTCACTCTTGTTGCAATCACATCCGCAGCCAGGGCCTGACTCCATAGGCTAGTGGTGTGGCTGTCCCGTCATCATGGATGTTGGCATTGCTCTTGCCAAAAATCTCTGTCACAACCCATCACTCTACCTCCCTCGTTGACTCAGCCGACTCTTCTCAACGGTGATGCCTCCATCTTCGCTGCCACCCTGGTGTCACCACGGGAGTCACCACCCATCTTCTCTCCATCTGACACCAAGAAGGTCGTCATCAACGAGTCTTTTGTGGCACGGCGGGAGGAGGAGTAGTGGCATGACGAGGAACACAAATATTGGTGCAAACATCATGTTCACATGCCAGGAGATTACAAATCCGACAAGGCCACTACAAATTACGAGCCAGAACAAGAGGAGATCTGCCGCCAAGTCTACACAGCTGAAGACATCTTGTCTGGAGGCTTCGACAACATCCCAATGACCAACCGCCTATGTGGATCATTGGTAAGTGCTCCCTATATCTCTAATACTCCTCCTTTAGGTGGCGCACAACCGCGCTGGGACTGCGATTCTCAATCGCAGTCCCAGTTGCACTAGTTACACACGCATCAGCATCTGTTAGCACAGCAGCCACCTCCAACGGTGCCAACGGGTTTGGCATGCGTAATTCCCTTCATGCACAAGGATGTAGCAATTGCACAGGCTTTCGGTCTTTCCTCTGTCATGCTTTGCGTAGCAGCTGCTGCTCCAACCACAGCTAGAGTCTCTCGTGCACCCGTCGCCATCGATGGTGGGCGTGCCAAGGAGGAGTTTATCCAACCAGCCTCCACATTTGGGTTACTTGTAGTAGCTTTTGTAAACGTGGCCACGCAGATTTCCGAAGCAGTAGGGGCAGTGGCCGATGCTGCTGCCACAGCAGCCACATCAGCCTCATTTACTTTCTAGTCCATTGGGACCACCATCCTCTCTTCCGTCATCTTCACCGCATGAGCTATTTCTCGCACAACAGGTCGCGTCTACACCCTCGTTGCAGCGTGTGCAGCAGCAACGGCTGTTTCCACCACCCCACTAGCAGGCTTCTTGTACCTTGTTGTCTCAAAGGCATCTTGGGCTTCTATGCATTCTCCATCCTCCATTGTTGTGCTGTCACCGCACTTCGTACTGCTGCCTTGCCCTCCACATGATACACATTCCTCTTGCCTCTCGTTGCCTCTTGGATGGGACTTGTACAGTATTGTGGCCTTTTTGTGGGTTCCTCAACAGATTCTTTCGTCATCTTCATCTGGTCATCACCACGTTCTTCACATTCCACGCCCACCGAGACATGGGAAACGCTACCAAAAAAATCTTTGAGCATCCATCGTCATTGAATTTTCATCCATCATGCCTGATCACTAGGAAACCATTGCAGAGGTCTAGGAAAAACTCCACCAGACTTGTCTGGTCTTGGAGCTTGCTAGGGGACGTCAGTAGGATGCTGATGGCTCAAAGGCTGAGCTTGGCGAATCACTAACTGGCCTTGTAATGCATTGCCTACCGCTGCATGTGATCCTTCTGCTACTCCTGTTACTACTGCCGCTACTAGCGCTGCTGGCATTCCTCAGGCCAATGGCTTAGTAGGTTCCAGTACCTCGTCCTCCTTTGGTGATAAAGCTACTCATGCTTTTGAAAAACCCTTTGTTGCTACAGCCACTCTTGCTTGTATTCTTTTGCTTCTTCCTTACCTGCATTAATTGCAGATTGTGCCACCGTATTTCACTGACAAACGCACCTCCTTAGCCTAAGAAGTGCGTTATTGCGCATGGGCACATGGTGAACAGCTCTAGCAGTGCCACAATCCACTCGATCCCTCTGCCATCACACCCTTCCTCTCCTTGCCTGCTGAGTCTGTACATGCTATTTATACAATCATAACTTCTGGCACTGACAACCTCCTGAGGACATAAGCCTGTAAAATCCTGACACAACATGCGGCACCACTATGGACCCTATAGGCGCATATGTACTCTCATTCATTCATTATGCTGCCGCAACACTGTCACGAGCCATGCTACGCAAAGTGCACTAACACTCTAGTTCAAGTAGATCTACATGCCCACTGATGAGACGGTTGATGAGTACTGGTCCCGTAGCCTCAAACGGCTTTGTGATCTTCGTACGGCCAGGACTCGACATCTCTTGGCGTGCCTCTCCTTTGTCACTTGCCTTATCCTTGAGCTCTGTGACCTCTTCCTCGATGTTCTGCACTTGGAAATTGAGTGCCCTACCTATGAGCCTGTTATTGCTAATGCACCTCCTGGAAATTTGTGCACTCTATGAGTTCACCGCTACACGCCTCATCGACTGGTGAGACAAACTACAGAACAAGTTCATGTATTGCTCTATTGTCATCAATGTTTCCACTAATTTGTCCTATTCCTTTGCATCTACCTCCTCCTCTTCCTGCGGTAGCACCTCCTCCTCGACTAATGGTGCTCATGCCGCTCTTGGTGCGGGCTGCGACCGTGGAGTTGGGGGCTGCGATGGTGGTGCTGGCAATGGTATGGGTGGTGGAAGCAGGGGTCAGGGAAGCTCTGCTTCTTTATCCAACTCCCTCATTACCACCTACTTCAACTTTGGACAATCAGGTGGCGTGGCAGATAGAGTCAATGCAAAAGAAGAACCCAACAGACGACGTGAAGACGTTGTCCACAGTGGTGCGCAAACGAACTGGCAATATGGTGGAAAAGAACACGATGTACCGGGCCAAGTCAAAGGCGCATGAAATTTTCATCGGCCCAAAAGCCCTATCGTGGAGCCTTGTCCTAGCCTACTGTGAGACGGTAAGACAGTTTGTCATGTTCTTATAGTTCTTCCCCTTTACTCCAAACTGTCTGTGACATGATTCCAACATTTTCTATGTCATGCATTGTAGCTCAATCGTGTGGATTGCTCCACGCACGCTGTGGCCGAGACATCCAAGGATGGCGTCTTTATCCGCGCGTTCGTGACACCATGAGCCACTCTTGAGGGTTTCCAGCATGCTCGCCGGATCCTGACAATGAGCGGCACCCATCTAGAAAATGGTCACAAGCAAGTCCTCCTCATCAGCCAGTTATTTGACGCCAACAACAACGTTATGCCGATGGCGTGGGCGATGGTTCAGGAGGAGAATGAGGAGAATTGGAGATGGTTTTTGGAGTAGTTGGAGACCGCGTATCCTACAAAGGCTGAAAAAGGTACCGTCGTCATTCCGACCGCGATAAAGGACTGCTAAATGCTATGGAGAAAGAGTTTCCGGGGGCACATCACACGTACTGTTGCTTCCACCTGCGGCAGAACATAAGGCTCACGTTAGGCAAACAAGCTGGCTACTAGTTTTGGCGCCTAGCACATGCTCTGTCACCCGCAAAGTGGCGAAGGTGTGAAGAACAATTGTGTGCCGTGAACTCCAGAGCTACAGTGTACCTCCTCGAAGCAGACGGAGTTGGCGGCATTCCAAAGGAATAGTGGGTCAAACTGCATTATCCTTCTGGGCGTGGAGGGCACACTACATCGAATGGGGCTGAGTCTTTGAATGCCTGCATTGTTGAGTGCGAGAAACTGTTTCCTTTCTACTACTTTGTAACCCTGTACACATGGGTTCAGTGTTTGCTTGCGGATCGCCCAGATTGAGCAAGTCATGCGAAGGACAACTTGCGGCTACGCCAGCAAAGCGGCTGCTCAACAACAGGGTCTTAGCCCATGACTACGAAGTGGTGGAGGAAGGTCCGCACTCAGGCAACGTCACGGGGTTAAGCAACAGGGCCCACATGGTGAACGTGGTGGACCGCACTTGCACCTGCGGGGCATGGAAGGAGTGGAGCCAACCCTGTGCGCATGCTTGTACCTTTTTCATCGGTTGTGGAGAGCAGCCCGAGCCACTATGTGACGTTCGACTGACACCCATGGCATACAAACACACAAACAACTTCCCCATGACTGGCGTTACCCTAGCGTCGCTGAAAGTCGAGGAGGGTGTACTATGAAAGCAGTCGGGCCTTAAACGTGTTGCAGGTCGGCCGAACAGCACACGTTGCGGCCGCGTGGAAAAGCGTCGAAAGAACTACATATGTCCTCGCTACGGCCAAAACGGACACAAAATGAAAAAATGGATGAACGAGCCTGCTATTGCTCCAGTTGCAGACGTAGCTACCAACGCACTTCGACGCTGGCTACATCGCATAGAGGACGCTATCAGAGCATAGGCCTATGTTAGGCGGTGGCCTCCAAGCAAGACCCAAGTGCAAAAACAGGTTGTAGCAGCTGTAGTTGAATTTGCTGCAGCTACCACTAGTGCTCCCTGCACCACCGTAGGAGCGACACCGACAGCGGGCACATAAGTAGACACCATTGTTATGCTTTTGGACGACAGCCTTGGCAAAAGCGTCTTAGGCTTTGGTGCAGGCTGGGGATGGCCAGGGCAGGCACAGTGTAGGGTCACAAGTGCGGCTGCAAGCACAGTTGCTGCTACAGCCTCCGTAGTTGTTGCGGTAACTATAACGGCAACAGGAACTATTGGCGCCGTCAATGACGAATTTAAGTACGACCACGAGGCAGCGGGGTATGATTCTGCCCGAGAAGAAATCTAAGATCCTGAAAGACATATTTTGAGTGTCTCGTAGGAGGAGGAGCAAGAAAACAACGACTGCTCCACGGACCCGTAGCGACAGAGGGAATGGGAGGAGCGCACTGTCTGCGAGCAGCAGCAAGCTTGCGTCATGGATGGCTGGGAGGAGTGCCCTGAAGAGTGGGATAACGAGCCCGATGTCTTCTAGGTTGTGAGTTTCATATGTTTTTTTTTCCATGAAGCTTACACATCGTACTATTCCTTTTGTTCCTTTATGCAAATGAATCATACAACCATGTCATTTGTGCCCTGCAGGTCATGCACAACTAGGTCCAGGTGGTAGCACACATTATCACAAGGGACAGCAACACTAAGGTCTATCAGCGTCCTCAATTGGGACTAGTAGGGGGCACTTGAGTAGAAGACAAGTCTTTACATGGATAGACTTTACAGTGCTAGGACACCACTAGGGTGAGGAGCTGCATGGGTAGGGAGGGTCGGATCACACGTGGCACTATTGGAATTTTTGTTTGGTGAGATGTTTTTTCTTTTAGAACCACCATATTGTCCCATTTCAAGCTCAAATTGTACACATTCTCCATACAAATGTCCAGTTCCAAGACCCGAACACAATCTGCAAAGCAAATAATGAAAATGTGTTAGACGTGCTTAGCTATTGTGTAGTGAAGGGGTGTCGTCATTGTGTTGTTCATTCTCTTGCAATCAAATTGAGTTTCCACAATAGTTGGCTTTGGACTCCTATTGTTGCCACCGGTGGCTAAGTGTGATGCAGTGTTTGACATCCTTCATAGCCTGAGCTGGCATGACATACATCCTCATGAGGTGGAAGGACTGTGTACCAAGGCCAGTTCACATTGTCAAAATGTACATGTGTCCATGTCATCATGGAACGTGTCTCAAAGGTGAGAGTTTGTGTCACAAGGAGGAAGATGTTCTCTACGACATGGACACTAGCGACTCAGAGGACTCTTTGTCTACCTCGTCCACATCTGAGTCTGAAGACAATGAGGAGTGTGTAGACTGCTACCCAGATTATTGCCGTGTCACAGGCAACTTGTGTCCTGCTTGTGAGATCATGTCTTGGATCTACCCTTTGCCCCTTCAGTCTAGCATTGGTTGGTCAGTGGATGCCCAAGTCCCTTCGTCGCAGGCTTTCAACACTAACCACACATTACAACTACTCTGGGACCATGTTTCCTAGCCTGTTTATACATGGACCACAATGAATGTTCCATTGCAAGTGGTCGTTCTGTGCTTTCCAATGTTTTCCTGCGTCTCAATTTTAATGGACATATGGTTTATGATCCCATGAATGTAATGATGATGTGCCCGTGCTTTCATTATGTACAAGTCCATCTTTTGTAGGTACCGTTTCAGAACTTTACTCATCGTTGGGAACACTCTCCACGTCGTTTTAGTTTCATTTGGATTTTTGGTTCAATCTCTTATGAAATTAATAAGGATGTGCCCATGCATACAATCTCTACAGGTCCATCCTTCACACGTTATGTTTCCAAACTATAGACAACGGTGGTTGTAGAGCGCATAGCACGTTCATTTTCATGCACATTTAGTTCATTTTCCCAAGAGAATGATAACGTTTTGCCCGTGCATGCATTGTGTACACCTCCGTCATGCAGAAGTACTGTTCTCAATCTTAAGACATCAATGTTTGCAGAGAGCTTGTTGTCTGAACAGGTGAGTGGGAACAGTGAGTCGTTAGTGAAAAGTGACTATCATTTTCAACGATTCATTGGTCTCTCAACCTTGCAAGACACGTTATGACTTCGTCTACTAACTAGCCCGTAAAATTCCAAGGTTCCCAAATGTTCGCACAATCTTTTGGCCGGGGTGAAGGCATTCGGTGTCTAGTCACCCAACACATCACTTACAGAGTTGGGACTTCGCCATTAATGAAGATTTTAAGGTAGGGTGCATGTCTATAGTGTTGTGCTTTGTACCGTTCCTGTACAGTTTACTGTGACCACTCGGCCGTGTCCATACTCGTGCAGATCCCTGAGGCAGGCGGCCCTGGTGACACCGGCGCGACGACAGGCGGCGGGCTACCCGTCTGGAGCTGACCGACCACTGTTGCAGAGCCCCAGATGTCACCGGGACTCCTTGCTGTGACTTCTACGTCTTGCAGGCGCCTTTCAGCGGACTGGGCATGAGCCCCATTTGCATGTTTTTGCATTATATACTTGCTTTCCGTCAATGGATGCATGCATGTGACCAGTCGTTGCGTGCGTCTTTTGATTCTGCACGTCTAGGTTCAGACGGCGTAGGATTCTGACATGTGTGCGCAGAGTTACGGCCAAAACAGTGGTTTTGGGCCGGTTTTAGGACAGCTCTTGGACTGCCGCGTGCGACACCCGCCGTGCGCCGCGGCAGGTATTTATGCCCTGGACCTGTCAGTTGTTATCTCTCTCTGCATTTACTAAGCTATTAAAGCTTATGAGACTTTGCGCGTCTCCCTAGCCTGATCCTTGCTGTTTCCTGCACCTGCCTGCTTGCTAGTGCGTCAGCTGACTGGACAGTGTCGCCACGTCAGCAGCAGCAAGGCTAGGAAGCTTCCTAGCAGTTTCTCATGGTATCAGAGCGGTGAGACAGATCTCACCGAGCTGCGCAGCAGAGACGCAGCAGAGCAGCAGCAGTGAGAGTCACCGCTGCAGCAGATCTTCTGGGACCCGCTGGAGACTGTCGACCGCCGTCAACGCGAGACCGCAGCTGCAGAGACAGCAGCAGCGACGCGTACCACCACGCAGAGAAGCGTGGCGGCGGCGGTGCCAGCAGTCACCTCACAGCCACAGCAGCTGAGTTGCAGCAGCAGCGCAGCAGCCACAGCCGCAGCGTGACAGCAGCGCA
>SZWC01010935.1:70456-81579 GCA_023375785.1 Penium margaritaceum
CGAGTGCGTGTGACTTTGCGCGATGGTGGGGTTTGGCGCGCAAACGACGTCAAGGTAGGCCTTCTCATATAGCGGACAATGAAGCCTTCTTCAAATTTCGTTGCCTCCCGGTTGAAGTGGACAGCCTCCGAGTCCCGTCAAGTCCTTCTCAATGTAGCTATGGTTGCGAATGGATGTCCATTTGTGCGAAATGTTGCGAAACCCATTTTCTTGTCGTCTTGCGAAACGGACAACGATGCGCGAGTGCGATGAAAAAGTGGGTGAGTGGGCTCCGTTTCACCCACTTTTGGGCTACGAAACTACCGCGAAGCACGAATGATGATGTCAGCAAAAGAGCGGGCGGGACTCCCATTCCCACCCACCCCTTGCCAGCCGTGGCCCTTGGCAAGTGCACTTTGCATGCCAGGTTACCCCGGACAGTGGTTATCGCCCCTGTGGAGCACTGCGAAGATGTCGGACTTGTTCGATTATGATTGCTCATGCCGCCGAGCGCCAATGGTAATGAGGCAACGGCCAGCGCAAGGCCTGCCGCAAAGGCTGGGAGAGCTGGCCAGTCCACCACCACCACGCCCTAACGGCATGGGCAGAGAGGCCGAAGCCACCTCCCCCACCTTCCGAGTACGGGCGAGCTTGACTTGGAGGAGTCGTGCACGAATGCAGCGGCGATTTCTGGGCATGGACGAGATTCGATTCGCTCTCACGTGCAAGCGTGGCACCGATGGTGCATACATGGCAAGGCACAATGTAACGCCGGCGGCACGCGCCGCCTCCGCCGTGGCGTCGATGTCCGAGATCCACATCCTGGACTTGAGTGGCAAACTGGCACACTGACCTTCAAGATCAGCCGTGGCATTGCCGCTGAGTCCCGTTGGAAGCGATGCTGCCTTCGTGAAAGCAAGAAAAGTCCCGGGTCGAAGCGCGATAAGCGCAGTTGGCTTCCGGCTGAGTGCTCCCTGATCCCCCTAGCATTAATGCCAGGGAGACCTGTCATTCCATCATTTGAAGAATGGTTTCACGACGGTGTACAACTCAGAAGTATTCGCCGCATTGCGACAACAGTAACCAGTAAGCGATTTGAGCGTTCTTGACAGAAAGGAAACAGAGAAGGTTTCCCCCACAAACGAACCTCGTCCTGTACGATGTCGACTCAATTCCCTCTGCCTTTGCCCGTGGCCGAGCCCTGGCAACTCTCTGAAGCTCCATCAGCAGTCGCGACGGCGGCGGCGGTAGCAGCAGCGACGGCAGCGGCTGCGGCAGCAGCATCTGCATTCGCGTTCCATCCACGCTGCGAGCTCTGCCCGAAGCGAGCAACGGTTTACTGCGCAGCCGACTGCGCCAGCCTGTGCCCCTCCTGCGACGCAGCAGTCCACTCAGCCAACGTCATCGTCACGCGCCACACGCGTATTGCGCTGTGCTTCGCCTGCTCCGGACCTACTCCAATACAATTTACTGGCATTACTTCCGCAGCAGCTGCTGCTGCAGCAGCAGCTCTCCCTACTCCTCTCTTGTGCCCACCCTGCGCCTGCGCGGCCGCCAGCCACGCTGCACGCCTGTTCTTGCCCGCGTCAGATGCTGCCTACCCCAGCTATCTCCTGCAAGCACAAGCGGGCGACTGGTCCGCGTCCGTCGCCCCCCAACCTGTCCCCTCCAACTGGCCAGCATCTAAGAAGACGAAGACGGCGGCTGGCAGTGAGTCCCTTTCATCACAGCAGCAGCCGAAATCCGCAGCCCAGCAGCGGCAACGGGAACAGCAGTCTGACTCCGCTGCCGAGGCTGCTGCCTCGCATGATGCATGGGGGGGTGAGGCGGCGCCTTCGCCCCATCTGGTGGCGCCAATCACGCCTCAGCTCGCAGCCGCCGGTGCCGCTACAAGCTGCGCTGGAATCATCGGAGATCCTCCTTGCCAGATCCCCACCCGCGTCAGCATAGATCCGTTCTGCACGCCTCCCCCTCCCCTGAGACGCCTGCCCTGCGGGCCGGTCAGGACGAAGCATGCGCCCGGGGGTGACGGACGCGAGCCGGAGGCTGAAGTGGGCAGCTGCATGCTGACTGGTCTTCCATGCGAACCCGGTGGGTCGAGACGCAATGCCCGGGGTGGTGGATGGGTGCTGGAGACGGATGATGGGAGCTGCATGCTGAGCCTTGGAAGCAGCACCTGCGGCACCAGCGTCAGCAGCAGCAGTGGTGCAGGTGGTGGGAGCTGCGGCAGCCTACACACGCCTGCGGGGAAAGTCGGTACCCCCGGACTGCGCACCAGCAGCAGCTGCGCTAGCTCTGATCCGCATCAACAACGACCAATCCTCCCTTTGGGAAACTGCATGAGTGAAGCAAAGGCCCTGCCTTTGGGGAAGAGGAAGTGGGTCGATGCGCTGGAGAGCTCAGAGCCAGGCGTCACTCTGCAGCTCGGACCCACCGTCATGGTTTCTGAGTTGGGAAACCTCAGGAATCCGGATGGTTGTGTGGCCCTCTCGAACTCTCTGCCGGCGGCAGCGGCCCTGCCGCCACTGGGAGAGGCAGCCCAAGGCAGGGTCAAGAGGGTCATCGCCAAGTGGCACACTGCAGTTGGCCAGTTGGAGGCCAAGTCTGTGGATCTAACCATGCACATTTTCCGGAGGGTTCTTGAGGGTAAACAAGCGGCGAAAGGAGGTGCAAGGCCGGATTCATTGCGACTGTGTGCTGCGGCGTGCATGTGGGTGGC
Source organism: Penium margaritaceum (assembly GCA_023375785.1). Classification (NCBI taxonomy): domain Eukaryota; kingdom Viridiplantae; phylum Streptophyta; class Zygnematophyceae; order Desmidiales; family Peniaceae; genus Penium; species Penium margaritaceum. The sequence goes on from SZWC01010935.1 coordinate 73,155, forward strand.
CATGAAGCTGCTCTGTCCGAGGCCCTCGATTCCTAAGGTGGGGGCGGTGGCTGCCGCTGCCGGTGTAAATAAGGCACAGCTGCTCCAGGCTGAATTGAAGGTGTTGCAAATGTGCCAGTGGCAGCCGTTCAACGGATTCGAGGAATGATGTCCCCATGTTCAACTTGGGTAAGTGCATTCGATGTGAACTATGCTCTTTTCAAGTACAATCTTACCGGGGAGACTATCCCATGTGAAAATCAAGGAGTGAAAACTGTTTCAATACACCTCTCAGAGGAATGTGGATGTGTCGGTGCAGTAGCAAGCATAATCTGAACTTCTCTGTCCAGTACGGAGGTAACTACCCTTCCAACATGACTGCATGCACCAAGGTCATCCACACATGGTAGTATGATCGATGGACTAGAAGAAGAACACGTGCACATGCAGGCATCCTAATGGATTTCATTTCTGGATCAGTCGATTTATGGTGTGGATGATGCAACATCTTCGAGACCCACTGAAGCACTCGCTAAGCGAGCTCAGAGATGGCTTTCGGACCTTGGCTCAGCTTAGTGTGGTATGCCGCTCAGCGTGGTTTGTCACTCAGGCATCCAACAATGGGGTGAATCTGATGCTTTGTACAAGTTGAACGAAAAGGTGGAGAGAGGTCGTCGATATTGTGAATGGCTATGAGCAAAGTGTGAGAAAGTGGAGGATTCAGCTCGGACGAGGGAATGGCAAGTGATTGAAAGGCATGATGCCAGATTGTGCGAAGTGGGTGGAAACCATAATGTTTTTTCTTCATTCAATCCTACTAGGCGGTCTGAGAGCTTGGTCGAAGGAAGGCGGGTAGATTCGTAGCCTGGAGTCCCCCAGAACAATTGCCGTTTCGCAAGGCTAGGTAGGAATTTGAGCCAAAGGTTGGTGTTGTTCGTCCCTTCGCACCCTTGTTGATGACATTATGGTAAACCCCCAACAGCTGACCATGCCTGTGTAGGTCACTGAATAGGTCGAGAGCGGACTAAAGCTACCGGAGACTTTTGAGGGAGAGAGCGTGAGGGAGAGAGGGGGCGAGCGGCACCATGGATTTAGGAAATGCTCACACTTAGTTTGAAAGAGTGACGAGCGGTTGGGTGGAGTGAGGCCTTTGCACAGTGAGCAACAAGAACCTCGTGCATCATGCATGAAGTGTGACCAAAGCCACCCCCGGAGTCGAGCCAAACCTCTCGGAAGTAACTGAGAGCAACTCCTCCTGAAAAATACTGTCAGCATGACCACCAAAGCATGAGCACCTGAAAGCTAGCCAATGCAACCACAAACCAATCAGGCATACACACAATCCACATAATCCTAAAGTGTATGTGGGCATGCCACCAACTGTATGAGTAATCAAGAATTGTAGTCCATGTCGGAGATTTCAAAGAGCAACTAGTTGCCCCACAGATGCGTGCTTCAGGCTACACAAAGGATAGACAATATCTGTAGAGCATGTAGTGAAAAGATGCAAAGAAGCTTCCTAGCAACACTCCCGTTGACCAAGCGTCAGTGCCTGATCAGACGGTGACGACAGTCACAGGTCGTACACGCAACGGCAAGAGTTCGGCTAGGGGACACAAGGCAAAGTGTCTGAATGCTTCAATATCATTTGCAGAGAGAGATGACAAATGACAGGTCCATGGCATAAGTACTTGCCGCGGCGCACGGCGGGTGTCGCACGCGGCAGTGCAAGATCTGTCCTAAAACCGGCCCAAAACCACTGTTTTGGCCGTAACTCTGTGCACACATGTCAGAACGCTACGCCATCTGAACCTAGACGTGCAGAATCACAAGCCGGACGCTACGACTGGTCACATGCATGCATCCGGCATCGAACCGTGGACACACAATACAAAACATGCCCACGGGCCCACGGCCAGTCCACCGATAAGGTCCTGCGCACTGGAGAAAAACTGCAGGAAGTCCCGGGAAGCGTCCAGAGCTCTGGAACGGTCGTCGGTCAGGTCCAAGCTGGTAGTGCACCACCAGATGACGCACCGGTACCGCCTGGGTCCGCATCAGGGATCTGGACGAGTATGGACACGGCCGAGTGGTCACAGTAAACTGTACAGGTCGACAGGAACGTCACAAATCACAACACTCCCCCATGACCCGATGGTACGCATGTGCATACACGTGTAGCACTGAAACGAGTACAACAACGCGTGCAACGACGGAACGAATGGCCATCACAACAGCCCACACTCAACCTCTCAGGCAAGGGACGAAGTCCGACAGAACGAATGGCCACTAGGAACTTTCCGCGTGCTAGTGCCTTTGTCAAGAAGTCAGCACGCTGCATGTCAGTGCCAACCCAAATGACGGAGATCACGTGTCGCTCCACCAGGTCACGCACAAAGTGATGCTCCACTGCAATGTNNGCACCGGTACCGCCTGGGTCCGCATCAGGGATCTGCACGAGTATGGACACGGCCGAGTGGTCACAGTAAACTGTACAGGTCGACAGGAACGTCACAAATCACAACACTCCCCCATGACCCGATGGTACGCATGTGCATACACGTGTAGCACTGAAACGAGTACAACAACGCGTGCAACGACGGAACGAATGGCCATCACAATAGCCCACACTCAACCACTTTCAGGCAAGGGACGAAGTCCGACAGAACAAATGGCCACCAGGAACTTTCCGCGTGCTAGTGCCTTCGTCAAGAAGTCAACACGCTGCGTGTCAGTGCCAACCCAAATGACGGAGATCACGTGTCGCTCCACAAGGTCACGCACAAAGTGATGCTCCACTGTAATGTCCATCGTGCGAGCATGGAAGACACCAGAGTTCTTCGCAATGGCAAGAGCACTCTGGTTGTCGCAACGAAGCACAATGGCGGGTACTGACTGACCCAACTCAAGGAACAGGGGCTGCAGCCATACCGCCTCAGCAGCCCCTGCACCCAGAGCGACATACTCTGCCTCCGATGAGCTACGCGCAATGCAGCCCTGCTTCTCGCTGTGCTCGGACACAACGGTACCACCGAGCAGGAACACGCAAACGGTGCGACTGCATCCGTCTAGGCTCCAGGCCCAGTCGCTGTCAGTGTAGCCGTCAAGGACCACCAAACGCTGCCGGCGAAAGCAGAGTCCGAGGTACGGTGTGGAGACCACGTACCGCACCACTCGCACAGCCGCATGAAGGGCTCTAGCACGTGGAGCCTGCGAAAACTAGGCAAGGTGGTTGACAGCGAATGCGATGTCCGGACGTGTGGTAGTGGCCAGGTACATCAGAGATCCGATGAGACGGAGGTACTAGATCACATCCACTGTCTCCCCCAGTTGTGTGGGATCGTCCACCTTCAGGGCATCCTGCCCGTCGAGTGTGAGAGGTGTGGAAGCCGTGGGCACAACGCCGAGGAGGTCGCTGAAGCGCTCCCCCACAACACGTGCACTAGGAGAGTACGACATCTACGGTCTCGTACGATCTCCATGCCAAGAAACACCGCTCTAGGACCAAGGTCCTTCATCCTGTAGGCAGTCTGGAGGATAGCCTTGGCCTCCTTTACGGCCTCCAATGAAGGAGACACGATCAGAAGGTCGTCGACATAGACCAAGATGGCGGTGAACCGCTCAGGCGTCCGGCGGATGAAGAGAGAGGGATCTGCCTCGCTCTGTACATATCCCGCACGAGTCAGGGTGCCAGTGATCTCTTGGTTCCAACACCGAGGAGACTGCTTGAGGCCGTACAAGGACTTGCGCAAGCGCCAGACCTTGTCGTCGTCCTCAAAGCCGGGTGGCTGAGCCACGTAGATCTCCTCATCTAGAGAGCCATGGAGGAACGCATTGTTCACATCCATCTGGTGTAGTTCCCAGTCATGCTGAGCCACTACACCGAATAGAGCTCGAGCTGAGGTCATACGGCCGACAGGGGCGAATGTGTCAGTGTAATCGATGCTCTCAATCTGAGAGTACCCCTTGACGACCAAGCGAGCCGCCATGATCCGAGTGGAAGGTGTGCAGTGTGTGGCGGGACTGACGCTCAGCCATCACTAGCCAGAGGCAAACCGCGAGAGCGGCGTCACTCTTCTGGCGCAGGCTATAGACTCACCGCATCTGGGTGAAGTCATTAGTAAGAGTCAGGACGTATCGACCCCTATCGAACAAAGACTTGACAGGAAGAGGACCAAAAAGTTCCAAATGAACTAACTCGAGAGGACGAAGTGCGCGAGAACGAGAGTCAGGGTAGGTGCAGCGATGCATCTTACCCTGGGCGCAGAAGAGACAGTCGGTCTTGGGCGGCTTCTCGAAAGAAGACGCATCAAGACCGAGAGCGGGCTGTGTCCGAATGAGCTTCGACATAGTGTCGGAGTCCACATGACACAGACGGCGATGAAGCAATCGCTGGTGCTCAGGACATAGGACACCAGTGACAAAAACACAAGCTGAAGGGGAAGGGGAGCAAGGAGCAGAAGTACGGGAGACACGGTATTGGTCATCCATAACAGAGGCACGCAGAACCACGCCGCGAGTGTCAATGGCAGTCACAGTCGCGGACTCGGCAGTGTGCTCCACAGAGAGTCCCATCAATGTGCAAGCACGTACCGAAAGCAAATTGAGCTCAAGGACAGGCACAAACAGCACCTCTGAGAGATACAAGGGGCCAGACGGACCATTGAAACGCACGACCCCAACACCCAGGACTGGCAAGGACTGACCAGAGCATGTGCGGACGGAACGAACAGACGCAACAGGGCCGAGAACAACGAAGTCACTACGACGACACGTCATGTGATGAGTGGCACCTGAATCGATGATCCAAGTGCCACCTGAATCACGACTGGAGGACGACAGTGTACAATGGGCAATGGAACACTCGGCCTCAGACGGACGCTGGGCAGCAGGTGGGGAGAAACGACGAAGGGCACAAAGGTGAGACTCATGAATCTAATCTGTACATTCAGGTCCATCATCATCACATGCCGACTGTGCCCCCCACACGAGTCATCCCAAGCCACAAGAATAGACGGACCGACAGTCTGTGAATCACTTGGCTGTGACAACACACTCGCACCTCCCTGAAAGCGGAACGCCAGAAGGTGTCAGAGCTTGGCGATGGTGCGGACGCGTGGGTCCAGATCGTTGCGACTCGCTGGTGGAGAAGCAGGAACAACTGTAGTCGTGGCTACCACGCGTCCAGAGGATGGCGAGGATGACGTGCTGGACGTGGAACGGAGGGCATGTACAACCTGGAGCCCACGAGTAATCCGCACCCAGTCGAGCAGCTTCTCACACTCGGTGTAGCGATGGACGCCTCCACAGTTGTAGCAGTGAACGGAATGTCCACTGCTACCACTGGAGGACGGCTGCTGCTGTGATTGCTGCTGACCTGGTCCCCGCTTCCCCTTCTTCTTCTTCCCCTGAGCTGCTGCTGCAACACCCTATGTCTAAGTGGGTGTGAGCGAGGCCGAAGAGGAGGAGGAAGACAAGGACGTGATGGAGGATGAAGAAGGAGGCTGCAGGAGGGACGATGTGGTGATGCAACGCCTGCTGTAGCAAGGGAAGTCTCTTGATGGGCCACGGCTGCCTTGCAGACTGAAGTCACCTGGAGGAAGAGCTGATGCACCCAAGGGAGAAGCTGTAGAGTGGCTGAAAAGGGCTCGAGGACAGCGTCGCTGTACCATGTGAAGATGTGAGTATACTCAAGGCGAACTCCGAACATCATCGTACGGATCACCCACAGCTGTGTGCCTCCGGATGTCCGAAGGCGCATGTAGATGCGCATGGCGCGTTGCCAACAATCAGCGGCAAGCTCTGTAGGTCCCTGACGGAGAGAGTGAAAGGCACAAATGTGTGCTGCACGGGTGGCGTGCGTCTCTGTAGCCATTAGGGATAAGGCCAGATCCCAACCCCCGCGTGGGTCGGCGCCCGTGCCTGTGCCGGGCTCTCCAAGGAAGGGGCGGAATTCGACGACAGTCTCGCGTGGCATGGCATAGAGGAGTCCGCGCATCGCCCTGGCTGCTATCAACACCTGTGCTGGGTCTGTAGGCTAATACGGGCTGTGGTAGTACGGCCACACGCCCTCTGAAGTAGCCCAGACCTAGAAAAGGATCTCCCAGCAGTCGAGGCCGTCCTCAGTGATGTACCGTGGAGGTGGTGTCTCAAAGTCCTTGGGTTGCCGCTCCGTGGGGAGAGCAACCGCAGGCCGAGGAGGATGAGACGGGGAAGACTCCTGGAAGGGGATAGTCACCAGGGAAGTCGGGTGACGATCACACCGTAGGGAACCGATGAGATCTGGTGCCCGTCTGCAGCTGACGGAGGCGCTCCTTAAGAACTCGAATCTCATGATCCGGGGAGTCATCTCGCATGCCTGGCATGAATGGCTCATCATCCAGGAGGTCAGGAGGTGGTGGGTCTGGTCGAACTCCTGTAACGAGTGCCTGAGCCGACTGCTGTGTAGAGACCGCGACGCCGGCAGCTCCCTCGGAAATGTGCCGTGGTCTGTGGACTGGCCACGCAGAAGCTCAGTCAGCATACGGATGGCATCAGTCGGCTCCTGATGTAGGCGACGCATCTCAACCTGCTGGCTCCGCAGGTCCTCAATGGCCTGCGAGCATGGGCTGAGGACCCCAGAAGAGGAGGAGGAGGGATCTCCTATCGCCTTCTCCTTGTTGTCCGACGTGTCCATGTCGCCTCTCAGTATGGGTCGACAGGTCAAGTTTGTCGGATTTCAAAAGCGTGAGCGTTACTCGAGGAGTTGAGACGCTGGAAAATTTTGATTGTCCGGCCCAAAATTTGGCCAACTATGGTGCTGACGTAAGCACGACCTAATGACGTCAGCAGATAAAAATGCTGATGTCGGCTCGACTCCCTATTTTTTTCTTGCAGTTCTGTGCGAGCGTGCAGCCGCTCCGCGGTGGCTGCACGGAAGCTACGCGGAGGCTGCGCAGCAGCTTTGGCTCAGCTGCTGCTGTAGCTGTGCTATCAGCTGCAGCAGCAGCTTTGTGGCTGCGTGCGCTGCAGTAGTAGCAGCGGCTGCGCAATGCCACTGCTGCCGCTACGCACAACGGCTGCTGCTCGCTGCCACCGCCGTGCGCTGCCGCTGCTGCTGCTACTGCTGTGCTGCTATTACTACAGCTGCTGCTGCTTTGCTGCTGCCGCCGCTGCCGCTGCTTGCTGTTGCTATCGCGGCCGCCGCTGCGGCTGCGGATGGTGGTTGCATTCACTGCAGCCGCCAGGCGCTGCTGTAGCTGCTGCTACGGCGCTGCTGCTGCCGCTGTTGCTGCTGCTGCTCTCCTGCCATGGTGCTGCTGGCACGGTGGCAGCGCCGCTGCTACGGTCTCACATGACGGGTGTGGGCTACGTCGACAGCGACCGGCTGTCTTCAACAGGCCCCAGTAGATCTGCTGCAGCGATGACTCTCACTGCTTCTCCTTTGCTACGTCTCTGCTGCGCAATCTAGTGAGAACTGTCTCACCACTCTGATACCATGAAAAGATGCAAAGAAGCTTCCTAGCAACACTCTCGTTCACTAGGCGTCAGTGCCTGATCAGACGGTGACGACAGTCACAGGTTGTACACGCAACGGCAAGTGTTCAGCTAGGAACACAAGACAAAGTGTCTGAATGCTTCAATAGCATTTGCAGAGAGAGATAAAAAATGACAGGTCCATGGCATCAGTACCTGCCATGGCGCACGGCGGGTGTCGCACGCGCCAGTGCAAGATCTGTCCTAAAACCGGCCCAAAACCACTGTTTTGGCCGTAACTCTGCGCACACATGTCAGAATGCTACGCCGTCTGAACCTAGACGTGCAGTATCACAAGCCGGACGCTACGACTGGTCACATGCATGCATCTGGCATCAAACGGTGGACACACAATGCAAAACATGCAAATCGGGCACACGGCCAGTCCACCGATAAAGTCCTGCGCGCTGTAGAAAAACTGTAGGAAGTCCCGGGAAGCGTCCAGAGCTTTGGAACGGTCGTCGGTCTGCTCCAAGCTGGTAATCCGCCACGAGATGAAGCACCGGTACCGCCTGGGTCTGCATCAGGGATTTGCACGAGTATGGACACGGTCGAGTGGTCATAGTAAACTGTACAGGTCGACAGGAACGTCACAAATCACAACATGTAGAACACCTGAGATGCTTGGGTAAGTTGTTGCCTCTATATGCCACTTGATGAGTGAAGCAGAAATGTGGGTGCATAGGTGCGAGTCACAGGAGCAGAGTGGACAAGAGTAACTGTATTAGAGGGTTAGCACTTCAACACCAATACCAACACAGTCACCTAATGAGCGCAAGGAGGGAAATATGATTCGGGTCGCCTCTAGTCAATGCCTCTTGGTTTATGGTCACTCTTATGACATTACAACCTCTGTCCACTTGCTTACACACACACACACACACACACACACACAGACACACACACACACACACACACACACACACACACG
>SZWC01010935.1:83890-96204 GCA_023375785.1 Penium margaritaceum
TTTTTTGCTCCTCCATTGCTGTTGTGAGTTGTTGGAGCAGATGATTCTTGTGGCTCTAGAGTCTCAACACCTTCTGGTACACGTTCTCATTGATGCAAGCCTGTTTGCCAGATTCTCCTCCCATCACCGCAGTTTTCACTCCGATGGGTATGGACAAAGGCGAGGGGTTCACCAAGCCCCCGAGGTCCTCCATGAGATGTCGAAGTTGTTTGAGCTGCATCACTTACAGCACATCGTGCCGCCTTTGCTGCCCAGGTTGCCTGGAGAATGTCATGAAGCGCTCGATGTTGATCCTCCATTCCCAAAATATTCATGTTGTTTCCCTTGCTCGTCACTTAGTGCACTCGCTCCTTTCACCTTTGTCGTTGTGAGGTCTACCATCTTTCGGATGGTAGAGATACGTAGTAGATGTGTGCGAGGTTGTGGCCTACAAGTAAAATTGCACGTTGCACATCTAAAGATGACACCTTCTGACATAGAATGTTGCGCCAAGCAGAACGTAGGTTCATAAGTAGAAGTTACAAAGAAAAAGAGAATATAAGGAAATGGGACAAATTGAGGATTTGTAGTTAGTAGTAAGTGCATTTCAATGGCAAGTTTCCGAGCTGTTTAGCACATACCTGTAAAAGAGGAAACAAGAATGGGGCCATTTTTGGGGTGTTGGGCGCGTTGTGAGACGCTAATTTGAGAAAATCCCTTGAGAATGGGGGTGGGGGAATATCGAGGCAAGTCTTTATAAACGTCTATTGTCATCAGGAAGTTGACTAAAGTGTATCTAAAGATCGATATAAATGGCGATAATTCTATTGACACTTATGGAAAGTGGTCGACTTTGTCAGAACCTCCTCGGATGGAACACCGAGGGTTGGGTTGGTTGCAAAAAATGCGCTCAAGGAAACGGTGTGAAAATTTTGAGGGTCGAAGCGTAATAGGCCACAAATGTAAGGAAATAAACTCCACACGTGGAGTTTTAGGAGTTGTGTATGTCAGCAAAGTAGCAGCTTAAAGTTATTGCTGTCCTGTGTGCACATTTTGATGAAAACAAAGTCCACCCCCTTTCTTTCAAGCATTTGATTAAATTTCCTTAACAATGTAAAACCTCTTCATCCTTCCTCATGAATTCAACCCAGTATTCCATTCTTCGATCAATGCTGGGCCTTGCGGAAGGTATGCCTACTATGTCCCATTCAATTCATGGGGATTGTTGCACCCCCCATGCCTAAATTCATGTATCCCCCACATGTACACATAAACACACAAAGAGACTCCGTTTTGAGTTTGTTGTTTTTCATTTTGTTCAATGAAGGCTAGGAATAGCCCATTTCAAACTTACATGCCTACCCATTGTATGTTGGATTGATGCAACGTTGGGCTTTAATCATGTCTTTTAAAAAGCATGCCACCTGGGTTGTCCTTAAATCACTCATCTATTTGATGATGAATGTGAGGTGTCCATAAAATTCCAAGGTTCCAAGTTTCTGAAATTTGGCAAAGTATCACCATAAAAACATTAAAATTTAATCTTGAATGGTGGATTTCAGGTCTCGGCCATGCCAGACTCTCTCTTTACTTCAAAGGATCGAGGCGAGGCTTCTACGCATAGAGATCAAAGGATTGCATGCAAGAAGTTCCAGGATTCAATCTTGGAACCTCGCACATCTTCTTCTGATCAAAGTAGGCTAGCGGAGAATTGCAAATGTGTTAAAACAAACTATACGTTGTCAGGGTGTGATACACACGGTGGTCAACAATGATTTTTCATTAAAACCAAAATACTTGTTTCTGATTTATACGGATTAGCATAGTTCTTTTTTTTTGGTTACTTTTACGGGTTGTGTTTTGAATAATTGTGTGGGACTGCGTACAATGTTGATTTTGTTCAGAGAATTGACGATAGGAGGTTACCTCTTTTAAAACAAAAAATGGCGAAAATGCCAATTCCCCCCTGTTTTGTTACCCATGACCCTCATATACTCCTCCGTCGGAACAATAAGCCTCATTCGCCCCTTCGTCGGAACAATAAGCCCCATATACCCCTCCGTCGGAAGAATAAGCCCCATTCGCCCTTGTCCAGCAAAAACAAGCCCTATCCGCCCCCCATTTTCACCATGCTCAAACAACGTCGCATGTCGCTGGTTAAGCATGGCGAAAGCGGGCATGCCTGGTAGAATGCGGCCCTCCATCGTGGCCGTCGCGATGGAGGACTACGATAGTTTCGAGGGGTGGGGGGGGGGGGGGGGGGGGGGGGGGACTTTGAGAAGATTCCAGGAAGCTTCCTAGCCTTTCTGTTTGCTAGCCTGACAGCACGGGTCTGGCTGGTTGACACACAGGTCATGCAAGGGACAGCAAGGGTAGGGAGAGACACGCGCACTTGTATCTCAAGCTTCAACTGAAGTAAATGCAGAGAGAGATAACAAATGACAGGTCCACAGCATAAATAGCCGACGTGGCTCACAGCGGGCCGCGCACACGGCGGTGCCTGTCAAACCTGAACCGGCCCAAAACCACTGTTTTGGCCATAATTCTGCGCACAAGCGTCCAAACGGAGCGCCGTCTGATCCTACGGATGCACAACAAAAAGACAGACACAATGACTAGTCACACGCCTACGTCCGGGAACAGCCGGAGAGTGTAAGAAACCAAACATGTAAATCAGCCTGGCAGGGCTGTCCACCGAGAAAATCCTGAAGACCTCCAAACGTAGTCCGTGGGCTGTGGGAGCCCTCTGGNAATAGCCGCCGTGGCTCACGGCGGGTGGCGCACACGGCGGTGCCTGTCAAACCTGAACCGGCCCAAAACCACTGTTTTGGCCATAATTCTGCGCACAAGCGTCCAAACGGAGCGCCGTCTGATCCTACGGATGCACAACAAAAAGACAGACACAACGACTGGTCACACGCCTACGTCCGGGAACAGCCGGAGAATGTAAGAAAACAAACATGTAAATCAGCTTGGCAGGGCTATCCACCGAGAAAATCCTGAAGACCTCCAAACGTAGTCCGTGGGCTGTGGGAGCCCTCTGGTACATTGGGTAGGCTGCCAGGCTGCCTCCAGCGGGTGGAGCATCACCTCAGGGAACTCTGTCTCCAGCTGGGTCCGCCTCAAGGATCTGCACAAGCATGGACACGGCCGAGTGGTCACAACCAACTGTACAACTGTGTATGACTGACAACATCACAACACTCCCCCATGACCCGATGGTACGCATGTCCATACACGTGCAAAATGCGTACCGGTGCAACACAGAGTGCTCAACAGGGACCCGGACAATCACCCACTCTCGGACAGGGGTCGCAATCCGACGGAACGAACAGCCCCGAGGAACTTCCCACATGCCAGTGCCTTGGTCAGGAAGTCAGCGCGCTGCAAGTCTGTGCCCACCCAGACGATGGAGATCAACTGCCGCTCCACCAGATCGCGCACGAAATGATACTCGACAGCGATGTGNCTCGCAAAGCTGCGTGCAGAGCGCGAGCCCGAGGGGACTGACTGAACTGTGCGAGTAGGTTGACAGCGAACGCAATGTCGGGACGCGTGGTCGTGGCCAAGTACATCAGTGAGCCAATGATGCGCAAGTACAGGGTCACGTCCACAGTCTCGCCCAGATCGGCTGGGTCTGTCACCTTCAGGGCGTCCTGCCCGTCGGGAGTGATGGGTGACGAGGCGGCGGGAACAGCGCCAAGGAGGTCAGCAAACCGCTCCCCCACAACCTGTGCATATCGTGCCTGATGGAGGAGGAGTGTCCGTCGACGACGATCACGCACAATCTCCATCCCGAGGAAAACAGCCGCTGGACCAAGGTCCTTCATCCTGTAGGCGGCCTGCAGGACCGCCTTGGCCTCCTTCACGGCCTCCAGTGAAGGAGACGCAATCAGGAGATCGTCCACATACACCAGAATGGCAGTGAGGTGCTCGGCTGTCTGTCGGATGAAAAGTGACGGGTCGGCATCACTCTGGACGTACTCGGCCTGAGTGAGGGTGCGAGTGATCTCTCGGTTCCAGCACCGGGGCGACTGCTTCAGGCCATACAAGGCCTTGCGCAAGCGCCAGACCTTGTTGCCTTCGACCTCAAACCCAGGTGGCTGGACCATGTAGATCTCCTCCTCTAAGGTGCCGTGGAGGAACGCATTGTTCACATCCATCTGGTGCAGCTCCCAGTCATGGTGAGCGACCACACCAAGCAGCGCACGAGCTGTGGTCATGCGGCCAACAGGGGCAAAGGTGTCATTGAAGTCGATCCCCTCAACCTGAGAGAATCCCTTGGCAGTCAAGCGGGCCTCATAGCGGTCTAGTGAGCCGTCAGGCTTCACCTTCTTGCGGAAGACCCACTTGGCCTGCACGACCTTCCGTCCCTGAGGACGGTCGACCTGCTCAAAGACTCCGTGCTCCCAGATGGCCCTGAGCTCCTCCTCACAGGCGGCCCGCTACTGCTCAACATCCTCTCCTGAGAGAGCCTCCTTTAACGTGTCTGGATCAGGGACCGTCAACGGGGAGCTCCGGGTGGCCAGGACACATGCCACATGGGTCGGACGGACCGCAACTAGGTCAGCGGCAGCTGCCTGTGCAGCCTCGTGCTCGTCAGCGATCAGCTGGTGCCCAATGGGACAAGCAGGGTGCACCTCCGTGTAGGTGCCTTGGACACTTAGGCGGAGAGCCTTTGTGCCAGGGTCACCACTGTGCACGCTACGCGTGCGTCATCTGGGTGGCGCAACCGCAGTTGAAGGTGCTCGTGAGGCCAGTGGGCGGAGACGCCCACCTGGTCCACGGGAGTAGCCCGAGTCTGAGCTGACCGACGGTTCTGGCACAGGGAAGGCAGGTGCTGTCTCTGGAGATGCTACAGGTGTGGGTGAGACAGGCGCAGCAGGCGCGAGCGAAACAGGCGCTCCAGGCACGGACGAGACGGTCGCGGCAGGCGCGGGCGAGACAGTCGCGGAGGGCGCGGGTGAGGCAGGTGCCGCAGGCAAAGAGGCGGCAGGTGCAACCCCGGCAAGCGAAGCAGGCGCTGCAGGTGCGGGCGAAGCAGGCGCGGGCAAAGCAGGCGCTGCAGGTGCGAACGAAGCAGGCGCCGCAGGTGCGGGCGAGGCAGTCGCGACAGGCGCGGGCGAGGCAGTCGCGGTAGGCGCGGGTGAGGCAGGCGCGGCAGGCGCAGGCGAGACAGTCGTGGCGGGCGCAAGCGGGGCAAGCGTAGAGACTACAGGCCCGACATCAATGATGGCCGGGTCAATGGTGGCCAGCGACGGTCCCACCCCGGAGGCACCCTGGACGGACTCACCCTGTGGGGTAGACTCCCCCATCCGACGGGAGGCCTCACAGGTGGGAACGTGAGACGCTGCCTGGGTGAGAATGACAGACAGGTCGCAGTACGACAGTGCCTCAAAAAAGAGCGTGTCGTGCGACTCAACGATGCGGTGGCGACCCGCATCCCAGAAACGCCACGCTTTGGAGCGCGAGGAGACACCGAGGAAGGCACACATCCGGCCGCGCGGAGAGACCTTGGACCCCTGCTGGTCCTCGGTGTACCAAACACAGACCAAGGAACCCCAGACGCGAGCAAGCCTGAGGTCCGCACGGTGACCGAACCACAGCTCATACGGCGTGACGTGGTCCGGCAAGGGACCATGCGGGAGGCGGTTCCAGACCCACGTCATGTAGGCGAAGCCCTCGAAGGCGAAGGACTCTAGGAGACCGCACTCAGCGCGCATGGCGCGAANGGAGGCAGTAGACCCACCGCATGCGGGTGAAGTCATCCGTGAGTGTAAGAACATACCGACCACGGTCAGTGACAGACTCGACAGGGAGAGGTCCGAGGAGGTCCGAGTGGACAAGCTCCAGGGGACGCTGCGCGCGAGTGACGGAGGCAGGGTAGGTGCATCGATGCATCTTGCCCTGAGCGCAGAACAGTCAGTCGGTCTTGGGCGGCTTCTCGAAGGAAGCCGCGTCAAGACCGAGAGCGGGCTGTGTACGAATGAGCCTGGACACAGTGTCCGTGCTCACATGAAACAGGCGCCGATGTAACATGCGCTGGTGGTCAGGAGACAACACCCCCGTGACAAAGACGCGGGCAGATGAGCAAGGGGAAGAGTCAGGAGCAGAGCAGCGTACGATGCGATACAGGTCATCCACAACAGAGGCACGCAACACAACTATGGAAGTGTCAAGTGCAGTGATCGTGGCATCATCAATGGAGTGGTGAACAGAGAGACCCATCCTCGTGTAGGCACGGACAGAGAGCAGGCTGAGCTCGAGATCAGGCACGAAAAGCACATCAGAAAGATACACGGGACCAGACGGACCATCGAACCGTACGACCCCTGTCCCCTGAACAGGTAGTGACTGCCCAGAACCTGTCCGCACTGACCGAACAGACCCAACAGGACCAAGCACGACAAAGGCGGTACGGTCGCAGGTCATGTGGTGAGTGGCCCCTGAGTCAATGATCCAGTGGCCACTCGCCTCACGACCTGTGGTGGTCACGGTACAACGAGCAACGGAGCACGCTGCCTCTGCTGGACGCTCAGCAGGTGTGGCAGGACAGCGGGACAATGCACGACGATGCGACTCATCCAACCACTCTGTGCTGTCAGACTCATCCTCACCAGGCGACGCAGCCCCCCCACAAGTACGACCACGTGCCACNGCTGAGCTCGAGATCAGGCACGAAAAGCACGTCAGAAAGATACACGGGACCAGACGGACCATCGAACCGTACGACCCCTGTCCCCTGAACAGGTAGTGACTGCCCAGAACCTGTCCGCACTGACCGAACAGACCCAACAGGACCAAGCACGACAAAGGCGGTACGGTCGCAGGTCATGTGGTGAGTGGCCCCTGAGTCAATGATCCAGTGGCCACTCGCCTCACGACCTGTGGTGGTCACGGTACAACGAGCAACGGAGCACGCTGCCTCTGCTGGACGCTCAGCAGGTGTGGCAGGACAGCGGGACAATGCACGACGATGCGACTCATCCAACCACTCTGTGCTGTCAGACTCATCCTCACCAGGTGACGCTGCCCCCCCATAAGTACGACCACATGCCACAAACACAGATGGACAGTCAGTCTGTGGACCACTCGGCTGTGACAGTACACTCGCACCTCCCTGTGAGCGAAGTGCCAGCAGTCGACGTAGCTCCGCGATGGTCTGGTCCCTCGGGTTCGGCGTGGTACTCCCCCTGGATGGCGGAGGATCTGCCGCCGGTGCTGTCCCCGAGGTCGCTGCGGCACGGGCTGCTGCTCCAGTGCGGATCCGCTCCTCGTGGGCTGCCTGAAGACCGCGGGTGATCCTCGCCCAGTCCAGCTCCTACTGACACTCAATGTAGCGATGAGGTCCGCCGCAGTTGTGGCAGCGGACCGCCCGTCCGGTGCCATCGGAAGGCTGCTGCGGTCCCCTCTTCTTCTTCCCTTTCTTCCCCTTCACGGCTGCTGCAGTGGCTGTCGGAGTAGCAGGGGAGGAAGTGGGAGAGGCAGAGGTGGAGCTAGTGGGGGTGAAGGTGGACAACGGTGTGGAAGGCGTAGAGGACGTCGCTCCCATTGCTGCTGCGGCCATGGCGCCCTGCCGATGCGCGCGGGCTGCCTCGTCAGCTGTCGCGACCTGGATGAAGTAGCGCTGCGCCCAGGGCAACAACTGCAGCGTGTCGGACATGGACGCGAGGACGTCCTGGTCGAGGCGGGAGAAGGTGTCAGTGAGCTCGGGGCACACTCCCAGCATGATGGTGTCCAGCGCCCAGAGCTGAGAGCCGCCTCTGGTGCCCAGACGAGTGTACAGGCGCATGGCCCGACGCCAATAATCAGTTGCCGACTCCTAGGATCCCTGATGAAGGGAGTGGAACTCGCGAAGGCGCGCTGACCGGGTCGCGTGAGTCTCTGCTGCAAAAAGGGTCAGCGCCAGCTCCCAGCGGCGGCGCGGGTCTGCGCCTGCTACTGTCCCAGGCGCGCCCAGGAAGGGGCGGAAGTCGACCACTGTCTCCTGTGGAACTGCGTACAGCAGTCCACGCATGGCACGCGTTGCCGTCTGGGACTGGAGCGGATCAGCCGTCTGGTACTGACTGTGGTAGTAGGGCCAGACTCCCTCTGAGTCTGCCCATACCTGAAACAGCACCTCCCAATAGTCAAACCCCGCCTTGCTGTCGCAGCGAGGCGGGGAAGTCTCGAAGTCCTTGGGTCGTCGCTCCGTGGGGAGCTGGACCTCTGGTGGTGCTAGGAGCGGGCGTGGGAAGGGCATGAAAGGCATCAACGCTGCTCCTCCAGCTGCACCCGAGACCTGACGCGGGTCGGTCTGCTGCTGCTGCTGCTGCTGCTGTCCCCTCGGACTGGGCGCCGGTGTCTCAATGCGCAGGCTCCTCATCTGCTCCATCGGCCGGCGAAGCGCGTCCTCCCCAGTGGGAGGTGGCGCCTGATCCCACGCCTCGACCATGGACTCTCGTCTCTGCGCAGGGGCGGCAGTGGGGCCAGCAGACTCCTGGGCCGATGGGGTTGCCTCTCTCTCTCTCCTGGGCTGATGTCCCGGTGTCCCAGACAGAGAGACCAAGGCATCGCGGATCTGTCGCAGCGTAGCTGACTGCTCATCCTGGCGCTGGCGGAGTGACGATTGCTCCACCAGCAGGAAGTCAATCGCCTTTGAGCGTGGGCTGCGGCCCCCGCTCGTGACGGTGTCCTCCAGCTCCTTGCCCTTGGAGCTGCTCGGCTCCATGCTGAGGCGGTGCAAAAGTCGTCCGAACGCAGAACCGTCAGCGTTTCTCGCCGATTTAGGACGGTGGCAAAAGTCGACCTTCTGACCAAAAAATCGTCTAAGTGCTGAAAATTTAAAAATTTAAGTTTTCACCACTAAAAATTGAAGGTTGTCCAAATGAAGCGAAATTTGGACCACAGAGACGTCTGAGGATGCTGAAGACAATGGTGAAATTTTCGTTTTCAAAGAGTGGGGAAAAAGGCCAAAACGATCTGATTTTGTGCTCAGGCCGAAAAAATGAAAAATTCAAATCAGTGATGCGGAATGGTGAATGCTGGAGGCTACAGAACTCCAAATGAGGCGAGGAAGGGCGCGATGGAAAGCTTGAGATCTAAGCTTTCGAACGAGCCATAGCGCGTAACTTTTGGTGGCTATTTGAGTCCGGCACAGGCGGGTGAAGAGAGGATGGCGGCTGACGCCATTTGCGTCTGCGGCTCCTCCACGTCCGTGCGGCTTCCAGGAAGCTGCACGGCTGGAGTCAGCACCTAGAAAAGGCACTGGTGCCTCTGGTGCCTGAGTGGCCACGGCCGCCGCTGCTGCTGTTGCTCGCTGATGGTGCTGTTGCTCGCCCGGTTTGCGGCTCCAAGTCGCCACACGAGCGGCCTCGGACCGGCTGCTGTTGCGCGCAAGGGCTCCAACGGCCTCAAGCCGTTGTGTCACGCTGCAGCTGCAGCACGAACCTGACTTCGCGGTTTTTGACGCATCAGGATGATGGCATATGCGTCGCTGCGTGCTCTTGTCGCTTCAAGCGACTCAAGGTGGTGATGGGTCCAACCAGGACCTGCTGCTGCTGCTGTGGGCTGCTGCCACTGCTGCTGCTCACTGCTGCTGCAGATGCTGCGTCTCTGCTGCGCAGCACGACGAGCACTGGCTTGCCTGCTCTGATACCATGAGAAGATTCCAGGAAGCTTCCTAGCCTTTCTGCTTGCTAGCCTTACAGCACGGGTCTAGCTGGTTGAAACACAGGTCATTCAAGGGACAGCAAGGGTAGGAAGAGGCACGCGCACTTGTATCTCAAGCTTCAACTGAAGTAAATGCAGAGAGAGATAACAAATGACAGGTCCACAGCATAAATAGCCGCCGTGGCTCACGGCGGGTGGCGCACACGGCGGTGCCTGTCAAACCTGAACTGGCCCAAAACCACTGTTTTGGCCATAATTCTGCGCACAAGCGACCAAACGGAGCGCCGTCTAATCCTACGGATGCACAACGAAAAGACAGACACAACGACTGGTCACACGCCTACGTCCGAGAAGAGCCGGAGAGTGTAAGAAAACAAACATGTAAATTAGCCTGGCAGGGCTTTCCACCGAGAAAATCCTGAAGACCTCCAAACGTAGTCCGTGGGCTGTGGGAGCCCTCTGGTACACTGGGTAGGCTGCCAGGCTGCCTCCAGTGGGTGGAGCATCACCTCAGGGAACTCTGTCTCCAGCTGGGCCCGCCTCAAGGATCTGCACGAGCATGGACACGGCCGAGTGGTCACAACCAACTGTACAACTGTGTATGACTGACAACATCACAACAGACTTGGCGGGGGTATCCGGCGGACGGGCGTCCGTAGGAATCCCCCTCCATCAATGGGGTGTCGAAAATTCGTGTTTGTTTTATTTCACATTTTTCTCAACTTTACACCCATGTTTGATGTACAACCTATAGAAAAACCCATCCCCCAATTACATTCGGGGTTTAAGGGTTCATTTCTGCGAGGGCACCTGCTGGGCCCGCGGCATCGGGGCCTAGCAGGTTTCCTTTCAACTCATGGGGGGTCTCTGACCCCCCATGGAAACTTCTTACAAACCACTTACAAAATAATCACAAACCCTTTTTTAAAAAGTTTGTGATTATTGGGTAAAGAAATGTGACTTCAGCATGTCGACGCCGCATGCATGCGATGTTGACATGTTATCTTGTGACAAACGAGAAGGGTATATTGTTAGTTTTTTACGCCTGCAAACTCGCGTCCGTGTAGAAGGGGCGGATCAGGCTTATTTTTTTGATTTATGGGCGGATCAGGATGATTTTTCCGACGTATGGGCGTATGGGGCTCATTCATACGAGCGAAGGGGAATCAGGCTTATTTTCCCAAACGAGGGGTATATGGTCATTCCGCCCTTCTGAAAACACGCAAAGTTGAAGGTCACCCTCACTCTTCGCTTACGGCATCAAAGCT
Source organism: Penium margaritaceum (assembly GCA_023375785.1). Classification (NCBI taxonomy): domain Eukaryota; kingdom Viridiplantae; phylum Streptophyta; class Zygnematophyceae; order Desmidiales; family Peniaceae; genus Penium; species Penium margaritaceum. Next base: position 94,789 of record SZWC01010935.1, read on the forward strand.
TTGCACGATCTGCGCGGGATGTTTCCGAACGTTTTGAAAAATCTCGCGCTTTTACATCGACTCCTTTCCGTGAAGCCACGTGTACCTGAAAGCGTCGCGAACGAGCGGGAGGCATATCAGTTCTTGGCGGGGTTTCCGAACAAACCTTGAGAGCCGTTATCCGTGTTTGACGTTTTAGCCGTTCCTTTAAAATGAAAAAGAGGCATCCACGGTCCTCGCTTGCTCTGCAGACTGAAACTGGTGAACTCAAATATTTGCTGAAATCGGAATCGGACCCACAGCTGCGCATCCGCACGAAGGGGCAGGAAGTGGCAGCGAAGGCTTCACCCGGCCATCTCCCAACTACATCGACAGCGTACCAGCAATCGCGAAGAGGAAATGCTGCTGAGGGGAGAAGCACTCCGTGCGGCGACAGGTCTCATGAGGACAGGTGCTGGTCGCCGGCAGACTTCGGCGTGGAAAGGCTCTCGTTTGGTCGTGACGAGTGCGTTGTCTCCCAGAGCCGTCTTGTAGCTTGCGCTGTTTGCTCGACTCTTCTGCTGTGTTGTTCTGGGAGGCCCCAACACTTGCTGGCTTCATTCTTCTCGTCATGAGTGGAGGTTGAGGCACGTCCGAAGTTGCCTTCTATAAACCATGATACATACCAGAATATCCTTCAATCTTTGATGCTCTCGGCGAGCTTGTGCACTCTCACCAGCGTTCTTGGCAGCTTGAAGCACCCTCCAGTTGGACGGACAGGAGGCTCCTGCCCCTGCTGCCAGAAGCAGCAGCAAAGGCGGGAGACTACCTGGCAACAAGCATGGCTTCTCCAGCCCGAAGGAAGGGTCCGCTGACACCCATCACGAACATGGTGGACAGCGTCCCTGCTGAACATCCGTCGCCCTCATCGCGCCTTGGCAAGTCCAAGGCCACCTCGCTGCTGCCTGGGAGTGCGACTGAAGCAGCGCTGCCACGGGAAGTGATCGCAGGTCGTGCTGCTGCAGCAGCGGTCGCCGACAGTGCGACATGTTCTCCGCCGCGGTCGCAGCTTCTGACCGCCGCACGCTGCAGAGGCGATACCTGTGAGCCGCAGGTCGGCAACAAGTCGTCGTCCGGACTGGCGGCTGCAGGCCCTGTGGACGGCAGTAGACCTGGAATGGAGTCGAGACCTGGAGGGTCAAGCGGGAGTGTGGACGCTTCTGGCTGTTACAGGAGCAGCGCTGCTGAAGGATCTGGAGCAGGAGGGGTCGTGCTGATTGCAGGAGGGGTGGCGCCGGTGCATATCGCAGCCTCCATGCCCCAAGCTAGAGGCCACGATGCAGGGAACGCCAGGGCAGCACGAGAGCACGAGTCAGAGATCCAGGGCCAGCTTCGCCCGCATGGCGACGAAACAGCTCTGCAAACGCGGCTCAACCAGGCTGGCAGTGAGGCCAAACG